>SCLG01000648.1:30449-66277 GCA_004367875.1 Oikopleura albicans
TTTTTCGAGGAAAATACAAAAAATGGGTTTTCGAAAAAAAAACGGTTTTTCGGAAAAAAAATACATAAATGGCTTTTCTAAAAAGTACCGTACGTTTTCCGGAAGTACCGTACGTTTTCCGGAAGTAAAGTACGTTTTCCGGAAAACATATAATTCGAAAAAATATTTTCGAACAAGAGGGTTTATATGGGTTAACATTAAAATGTTTCTCAGAGAAATGTTTTTTCAGAAAATTTCCGAAAAACCGCGCTGCCTACATTTATTTGTCTTCGAAAGATTAGACTGTCCAAAAAATATGGTGACGTCTTCACATACGAAAATGAGATGATAAATATCAAACCTTAACATTAATGGTAGAAGCGACAAGGCCCCAACAGGCAAATTTCAAAAAGTCAACAAGTACGTCGAGCCCATTGTGCTCGGTGAGAAATTCTTTTACCCATCCGACATGATTCGTTCGCAATGATATTTCCAGCTCGCGGAGGAGATGCGCCGTGCTATGCGCGTTTCGTTTGAAATCTTTTTTCGACGACGTATTAATTACACCCTAGGGAATCATACAGAATTATTTGTATTTAAAATTTGATAAATTAAAAAATTGACATTCTAAAATGGTAATTTGACCCCTTTTTTGGCCTGACCAAAAGTGAAAAAGGGTCGAATAAAATATTTTTCAAATTGAATGGTATACCTCTCATTCGAGAGTATTTTTGGAGAAGATGCCGATTATGACACCTAAAATGTAATTTGACCCCTCTGTGACCTCTAGTGAGGTCAAATTACAAGTCTCAAAAAATGAAACTACAACCCTCGTTCGATAAGACGCGTCTAGACGCACCTTTAATCTGGAAACATATTCCTGTGGCGACTTTTTAACAATCATGCCATCGTGCTCACAAATGAGACTCCATTTCCGCTTGTCATCATATTCCCAGAGAAATTGTGCATTTTCGGGTGTTAAATTTACGGATGCCATGACATTGGCAAAGCGTTGGTCGAGCTCTTCCTTGTCGGGCATTGGGGCACCCGCCTTGGCCAGTGGGAGTTTAATAGGCACATTGTTGCGCATAAAATCCTCGGCGCTATTTCCGGTACTATGTTCATTACCCATTGTGGTGCAATCGGAAGCAACCCGCTAATTCTCCCACATCTATAAAAAAATCAAATTTAAAAAAATGAACGCAAAAAATGACTTGGACTGTGGAAGAAAATGACCCTAGGTACATGTAGAGTCGGCGGTGCCTGACTCGGCACCGTCTGAATCCGGATATTGCGTTTTGAGGAGAAAGGGTAAAGATTTTACGTTATTTTGTAAAAATATTTGTAAACAATGTATTGAACAAAATACCTGTGAACGTAAATACAGTCCTTACTCTCAATACGGACGCTTTTTGTGAAAAAAAATGTCCCCAAAACACTCTAAAAATGAACAATTTACGAAAATTCCCCCAATACGGACGCAATTTGCGAGAATCAAAAACGTTCGTATTGAAAGTAAGGACTGTAGCTTAAAAATCACAGTCCTTACTCCTTTTTCGAAGGTTTTCGGTTCTCGAAACCAGCGTCCGAAAAAGGAGCATTGTCACAATTGGATCATGTTTCTATTCGAATGGCCCCACTTTGGCCAAAAAAGCGTCTAAAAAAGGAGTAAGACTGTATAAGTTATTATGCACAAACATCAAAAAGATCTCCCAAAACACCCAAGCATTTGTTTTGCGTTATAAATTTAAAACTATCTCTATCATGCTCATGTAATAAATTCATCATAAATATCATAAATATTAAACAAATGTACAGGAAGCGTTGTGAACCAAATGTACCACTAATACTATCGGCAGGAATTCGTAACCATGCTCATTCAGCAACTTGATTAAACAACGCTAAGGTGACTTTTTAGGAGAACACAAAATAAAAAAAAAATGCGTCTTAAAAAAGGCGTAAACTTAAGCTACTTAGCTTCGTCAAAACATTGGACTCCAAAGTAACATTTCGAAAAACGGGTAGGTTTTTTTTTGGAATGGAGAAATTTGGACGAAGAGTAACTTAGATAAAACTTTGACCGCAAAAAAACAAACGGGGTAAAAACAAAATGTCCGATTCAATTTATGGAGTGGGGTACTTTCGCGACCATTTGTGGTCTCGAAAAAACCCCGTTTATATGTACTTTCGCGACCATTGTTTGTAAGTAGAAAAAAAATGGTCGCGAAAGTACTCATAAACAGATTTTTTCGCGACCACAAATAGTCGCGAAAGTACCCTTCGCCCAATTTATTCTCAAATTTTTCTCTCAGCTTTTCCTGTTCAGCGACTATAATTTTTTTTTCTGAATATACTTTCTCAATATCGTGTTATCCTAAAAAGTAACCTGACAACAAAAATGTTTTTTACGTCACCTTGCATTTAGAAATTTATACATTTTGCTCTTTCGAAAAAAAACATGACAAAAAATATAGGTTGAAAACGTCAAAGATTTTTTGAAGCATAAAAGGGAGGAAAAAGAAGAACGTTATTCGAGTGGCGTCATTTCAAAAAAAAAACTCATCGGCCAAATATACTCGATCCTTTTATCACCCTGGCGGGATATTTGTTAAAGTTCAACGATTGTAAAATAAAACAAAGTACACAAATTTTGGAAATGTAAATACTCGTCTTTCAATCCGGCATGGAAATCATCATTAATCTCGGGCCTAAATTCATAAATGACTAAACTAAACCACAAAAAATACAATATTTAACTCTTGAAAGGCCCTGTCCTCGTGCTTTTGATGGTGTTAAAGCGTCCTATTTCCGGAAAACAATGGACAAGACGAATCTAGAGATTGTACTAACTTCGTATTTTTACATTAGGCCATATACAGTCTTCTAATTGAGGGATAGTCTGTACTCCCAACGGAGCCACTTTTAATACAGTCCTCTCAATACGGCCAATTTCTTCCAATACCGACGCTTTTTGTGAAAAATGTCTCCAAAACAGTCGAAAATGAATAGTGTTAAATTATTCATTTTTGGACGCCTTGGAAACAATTTTCGACAAAAACGTCCTTATCGGGAATGAGGAATAAACATGTGTTCCATGCCGTATTAAAATATCCGATAATAACTGTATTTATGAATTAATTGACCTACGTACGTCGAAAACGGTTGTTTCCGCTGAATGTGCCTCTAGGAAAAATATTTGCGCCCAGGGCGACTACTGATGTTGTTACTTATAAAAGTCAAGGTCTGACAAAACTGACTTGAACTCAAAAACATTTTGAAAAACTGACTTTTTCTAGAACAAAAATACGGTACGGTTCAAAATGTATTTGTGCAAAGAATATGAAAACACTTTTTTGTGAACTGTTAAAAATCAGTCCAAACCATTGAATGACCAATCAACTACCATGGAATTATAAAGTTCCGACAAACTTGCGAAAAATCATTTCAAGCAAATTTTGGGACGATTTCCGTTTTTAAAACGGACGTTTATTCGGCGACCTGACACTTATTTAACGTCACTTATAGTAAAGGTATTTTTCGCTAAAAGGGCTTAAAATATATGGGGCAGTTAGTCAAGACTGTAAAAGACTGAGCCTTTTTTTCAGAAAATTTTATAACCAACATTTTGCTTTAAAATGTTATCGATAAAATATTGTTTATAAGGTGCATTAAATCCCATACATACTTGACTAAGTGCTCTGTATATTTTATGCTTTTTTAATAAAAATATACAGGGGGTCTGGCTATAAGGTCAAGCCCGAAAAAATTGACTTGACCTTAATGCACTTCAAAAAAATGACTTGACCTAACATTAATTTTAAAATTATTTTTATAAAATTTAATTTTCCCCATAAGATTATCGTCTCCACTCTAAAAAATATTAAAAAAGACACTATTTTATAGAAAAAAAAGTGTAAAAAGACATGATTTTTATAGAAACACATGATTTCAAAGATTTTTTCCAAAAACACATAGTTCAAAAAAAATGACTTGACCTTAGTGCAAAAAACCTTGTGACCTTACAACCAGACCCCCTGTATCAGTTTATCTGTTGTGCTTTTAAATGGAGTTTCCGCTGGTCAGTCCATAATAAATTCAAAACAATGAGAATATACAAATTTATTATTCGACTCGAATGATGTTCAGTAATTTTACAGTGTTTTTTTTTGTAACGTTGGAACGCAGAAAATATTTTTGTTCGCAAAATATCAGTTTTTTTTTCGAGCCGAAATGAACAATCCAGAATAAAAGTTACAAACTGGTATAATACACTTGTAGATTATCACGCAAAGTTTTTTTTTTTTTGATCACCGATTCTAACACCGAGACTGTAATCAGTAAGAATGACTGAAGAATTTAACAAACGAGTGATGGAATTATTGCAGCAATAACTTAAAATTTTTATGGCATATTTTAAAGGAACCCAATGTTTTCAAATCATTATATATCCTACGATTTTCTGACCTTGTAATTTATAAGGTAAGATAAGTTATAAATTATAACTTATAAAAATAAAAATCATATTTTTTACACTTTTTTGTGCTGGAAGACCCAAAAAAAAGCTTGACCAACGTTGTCTAAAAATTATATTTTTCAGTCCTGGGTCAAAATATCAGGAACTTATAAATTATCAGTTATAATACTTATATTTTGACCCAGCACTGAAAAATATAATTTTTAGACAAAGTTGGTCAAGATTTTTTGGGTCTTCCAGTACAAAAATGTGTAAAAAACATATATGGAAGTTATGTATGGAAATTTCCCAGAAATCTCCGCAAATTCCCGTACTGGTTAATGGTGTTTTTTTTTTATCCTAAATAATTCGAAAAAATGAGTTCATTTAAAGGCTACTCTTTGTGTGATACTAAGATAATTTTTCGGCTAATAACAACCAAATAGAAGGTTGTCGTTGTTAATAAACTACCAAGATAATTCGGAAAGAAATGGCACAAGGGGATACACTGGGCGAACAAAGAACTTAACAATTAAAAAAAATAGAATAGGGTCTACTTGAAGAACATTAATATGCTACCAAGCTTAAAACTTAAAAAAAGTGAACATCGAAGTGGGATGCCAAGAGAACTGATATAAACTACAATTGATGAAAATTATCTTTTGAATAAAAGAGAATTAGCCCATCAGTTAAACGTAGTCTATACGAGACCTTACAGCTGCCCACAAATTTCGGAAAAAAAATATGATTCTAATTTACATAATTCTCCCGAAAAAATTGACTAGACCTTTTAGCAGCCCAAAAGGCTTAATTTCTACGTACCCATTAGCTCATAACAAACCCTTATAACCGTATGACTTACGGCACAGTTACAAACCGAATAACTTCTATTGTAAATAACGGAGTATATTACAAAAATTAAAATGTGATATATTTTTAACTTGAGTAAGGAAGTTTATGAAAAGAGGAATTTGCCAAAATTTACATTACATTTTTATACGAAAAAAGGTACTAAAAGCGCGCGTGCAACCAGTCTTATTACAGAGCAGCGTCGCGAAGATTTGAAAATCTCAAAACTTGATTTTTGATCCCTTTTGACCATTTTAACAACAAAAGGGGTAAAATTATAATTTATTTAAAATGGGCCTTCGCGGGGCTGCTCTGTCATTGAACTGGTTACACGCGCGCTTTCAGCCCCGCTTCGCGGGACTGCTCTGTCATGAGACTGGTTACACGCGTGCTATAAAAAGTTCTATCTGTAGTATTACATTATAACTAGGGTGCCCGGAACTTGCGGGCACCCTAATTATTACATATGTAACTTATTATTACTATAGTACCTTCCTAAACTTCCTCAAATTAAAAATCATTCAGTTTGTAGTTTTGTGCGGAAGTTCCCAAGCCCTTAGTGAGACCTTACCCATCACTCTGTATTTATTAGATGAATCCTATTTTTAAACATTTCTTAGGGTTTTTTTTCTGTTGGCGATCAAGTTCTAGTCTACGAAGCACCTGTAAAGGAGTGAACTATAGAGCTTTAAAAGGTATTCATCGGAAAAAAAAGAATGAACGAATGATTGAAGCGGCGAATAAAAGGGCATCGCGGGTTTTCGCCGAAAACATTACTGGTAGAAAATGCTAACGGAGAAGGGTTTTTCCCACATTCTGCAAGATACACTTTATGCGAAACACCGCGATGCCGAATAAAACAAAACAAAATTCGCCGGAAAAAACACCTCAATATAGAAATATAAAAGGGATGAAACATGGAGACGTGGAGAACATTTAACAGCAATATAATAATGAAAATATAATATCTCGTGTTACCGACTGAATCAGTGCAACATACAATGGAAATAATGTCTAATATGAATAAACAAGGACCATAAGATCTTAGTGCAAGAAAACACCTTATAGCGATCCAAATCTAAGACCTTATAGCCAGCCCCTGTAGTTATTTTAAGTTTTATTTTAACAAGTTATAGGTCGGGTTTTACCCGTGGTTACGCGCGGGTTGGGTAGCAACAATTTTGCTCGGGTATTACCCGTGGTTACCCGCGGGTCGGGTACGGTTGGGTAGCAACATTCTACCAGAATTTTACCCGTGCTCGGTTATTACCCGATTTTTTACCCGACCTCGTTTCTGGGCTCAGGTATTACTCGACTTTTTACCCGCGGGTAAGAAAAAAAAGGAATGTGCCGATCTCTTATATTATAAATTCGATTCATTAAAAAATCTATGTTATTCATATTAGACGTCATCTCACTTGAACTTGGTACCAATTAAAATTGGGACATGTTTCAATAAAAACTAACATACGAAAGTTACCATGGATATATTTGGCACAATATGAAGAAACGGGGTGGAAAATGAGTTCATGAGGTGCATACATAGATTTAAAAAAAACAATTCTCACTTTAAAAAAATGAAATTATCTCGCGCAGTGAATGATCGTTTAAGACTTTAGAGAATTTAAATGCCTTTAACGTGTAGGGTTTTTTATGTTCGTTTCAAGGTTTTTGGTAAATACCAGAGTTTTTACTGCAGGCATTTTAATATTTCCCACATTGAAGCTATGTTTTCTAATCATGTTGGATTTCCTAAAAAATAGATGTTGTATATTCCGGCAAATTAAAACTATTGGAAACAGAGGACGGCACTTGGGTTACCCGACTCGGGCAAACTCGGGTAAACTCGGGTAGAGCAACATTTTTGCTCGGGTATTACCCGAGTTTTTTTACCCGACCTCGTTTGTGGGCTCGGGTATTACCCGACTTTTTTACCCGTTTTTACCCGCGGGAAAACAGTCGGGTCGGGTAAGAAAAAAAAATGGAATGTGCCGATCTCTGATTGAAAATAAACGCAAAAATCGATCCAGTCAATGGCCTACTGAATGTGTAAAAATTCCAAAATAGTGAAAAAAAAATGAAATTATACCATAATATATTGTTTTCAGCAATAAACAATATGAATTAAAAATTGCTAAGATTCCCAAGTCATGGTGATTTACGCAAAAATATCTATCCCCACATGTTTTATGTAACGTTCTATATGTACACATATAATACGCAATAGCATATTTTTTATTTCCTAAATTAATATTTTTAAACCCTCTGACGGCATACGCATACGAACACAAATAAAGGCCTAAACTTTTTTTGCTACGGAATTGAGTGCCTTCGCTTGTAATTTATTTATCCACGTATTGCGCGACTCTTGCAAACTTCGCTGGAGCTCCTGGACACGATGCTCCAAATCTTGGTTTCGACATTGAATTTCAACCAATCGCACCTTCAACAAGTAAAATTAATATCAATCCATAGAGGTCCATTGTTTCGAGGACCCCGAACTTGTGCTGAGTGCCCACCACTAGGCTTCCCTCGGACAAATACATGACTTTTAAAAATTGCCCAAATGAAAAAATAGACATACAAGCATATAGGCTGATATAGCCCTTAATTCAATGAACAAAACTTTATATAGACCACCCCAGGGCTCGGCACGAATGGCTTTTGACACATGGCTAGGCTTGGCTTTAAAATTTTTTGATAAGGTAAAAAGCCAACCCAACCCAAAAATCTTTGAGAATGTAAAAAGCCAAGCTAAAATTTTTGAACGGAAAAATCCAAGCCAAGCCCATGAAAATGCCTGGCTTTGCCGAGCCCTGGACCACCCCCGATTTTTACGCACCGAAAAAGTGTTTTGTCTTGTTTTTGTCGCAAACACAATTTTCTAGAATATGAGAAATAACCATCTCGAATTTTTTTTTTCTGATAATCAAGCCCCCAACCTTGTACTTTACAATTGTAGATTTGTATTAAAGAAATCCGACCTGTATATTGTCAAAAAATGATTTGAAAAAGACATGATTTATATAAACAAAATTATTACCCGTGTCGTTTTAAATGTAAATGTCTCGTTCTAAAAAAGTGAAAAAAGACATGATTTATCTTGAAAAAACTGACTTTACCTTAAGGTAACTAAAGTGCAAAAAACTGACTTGACCTTATACCGGCACAAATGACTGACCTTATAACCAACCCACCCTGTATGGTTTAAGCGCTAAAGAGTTCTAAAATAACGACATACTTTTGTTTGTGCCAGTTCTAACTCTACAGCTCCGTCAGACATGATATTAGCCTGTGGCTCGTAATGGTGATGGTTTGAATCCTCCGAGTGGCCATTTGTCTGTTTACGTTGATTCATGGCGGTTAAATCTGCGATTAGTGCATTTTTGCGCAAAATATCCGANTAAATGTGGAATTGCAGGATACGGTTATTTTCTTTCCTGCCGAATCCTATGAACGACTTGATGATACATTTTGCATTAGTCTGAGAAATTTGAATCTAACGCCTAGACCCGAAAATCCATTAAGACGTTTAGTTATTTCAACTTCTGTATATCAGCCAGGGTTACATATTTGATTACTTATTGTAAAATAATTTATCCAAAACTAAAATTATTGAAACATTGTTTACTATAAATACGAAAGATAACAAGTGGAGTATTAATATATTAATACCGCATCTATAGTAAAGGGTGGGTGGCACGCCAGCCAGGACCCATTCCGCACGGCTTAAAGGCCTGTAAAGGAGAATGCCGGGCGGAAGGGGTCCTGGTTGGCGTGCCAGGGTGGGTCGAATAACCAAGAGGGTTCCTCTGTATATTGAGGAACCCGAAGGGTGAATGAGGTTTGTTTGCCTGGGCAGGGACTTATATACTTACAATGTTCTAGATTGTTTACTTTTGCTTAAGGACCCCCCTCCTCACTTAAGGACTACACTCCTCACTTAGGCCTAATCGCTATCATAAGACTTACTATAAATACGAAAGATAACAAGTGGAGTATTAATATATTAATACCTTATCCAATAGTTATCCCTTGATTATATACTGGTAAAAACCGTCCTAGGAGAGTGTTAACGCTCGCCCGCAGGGCTGTAAAAGCATTCGCAAGCTGGAGTATTTGCAGGAGTACGATGTTAAGATGCCGGGTGTAGGCCTGATCTGGCTTAAAAGCCCAGGGAGGGCCCACGCTCGGGGCTGTGTGTGTAGTGTATTAGGTGTATTGCATGTGACTACGTTGCAGGTATCAGGTAAAGGAATGTATAAGAGTCTGTAAGCATAAGGCAAATAAATAATTAATAAGCATGTTCAATGGCGGTCGCCAGGGAGGAGTCCCAGGGCGAGAGTCGCCTCTAAGCTCTTGTGGAGGGCTGGCTTGATTTTGTTGTCCCTGGAGTAGGTCCAGTATTCGATGATTTCGTTGCCTGTGGCCCGGATGCCCCGTTTGGTCCAATGGACTCGTCGCCATGCGCGCATGAAGACGTGGAGCCTAGATAATGGGGGTTAATCCCGTGTAGGTATGTTTCGTATAAGTATGATGGGGCTGGGGACCGTTCGCATAATTCCTATTGCCCCGGTAATCAGGACGCCCTAATTACTGCGGCAATTAATCCGGGACCCAGGTGACCCCTTCCCAGGTAATTAATTAGTTTCTAGTTTTATCTTAGCCTCCCGGTGCCCACCTCGGGTTATGTACTGTGTTCGTACACCACTTAACGTGTTAAGTTCACTCCCATAAACGTCGGGGTGTAATTTCGTTAACATGCCGGGTGTAAATATACTGTGTCAGGTAGTGTATGTAATTTTAATTAGTCATGTGAGATATATGTTTTATTCCCCTTGCCGTGTGGTAGGTAAATGATACATGTTTTTTAATTACGATTTGGACGTACCGTCGGCGGGATGTCTGGAGTATATTCTTGGCCTGTTTCACATTTGCCAGGGCCGTCTCTGCGTCTGCTAGGCGTAAGGGGCCGAACCCTGAGTTGCGTGCTTGGCGGGTGCGCAAGTCCAGGTCTGCTTCAGATTCTTCGAGCAGCTCATCCCAGCGGTCAATGTCACCGTTTAAGTCCGCAACGTAGGGGAACCAGTAGCCTCCCAGGTGACCATCCGCTGCTTCCTTGATGGCGGAGGGGTGACATAGGCGTAGGGGGCCAACTATCGTGCGTTCCAGGATGCACGGCATGATATAGGGTGTGCGAGGATCGGCCGGTCGGCACATCCAGTCCACCTCTTCCTGGTGTGTCCCAAAGTCTACCAGGTCGGGGGTGATGGTGACCGTGAATTCGCTCATACTCTAAAAGTAATTGGGACGGTTAGCTAAGGCGAGGTGAGTTTTAATTAACAATAGCCTGGGATCAGTATAATAATATCTGTTATCGGAGTGAAGCGACCGGGGCAGGGCTGTGAAGGGCTTGACGGTAGGCAGTGTACCCCACATTGGGGTATATTAGAACCTTGGATAGGCAAATCGTTTGCCGGAGGATAGGGTTTATTGGGTGGTCAAGTCGTGAACTGCGGGAGAGTTTCCCGGGGTGGAGCCCTGTCCCGGTTTAGGGCAGTATCTGTGCAAGGGTAATATATACAGGTTGTGGTTTATAAGGTTGAAGAACTTAGCTTATCGAAGCTCGTAAGGCTCTCGGTGGCCCGCGTCATAACGCGCAATCGCACGTTCAAGTTTCCCTCGGAGCACCATCGCCTGTTCATAGCAGTCGATGACCACCCGTGTGTCCCGTTCGAAGTCATCGATTCCCTGCTCCATACGGGCATAAAAGGCGACGTCCTGGGTAGCTTCCACTTGGCGAAAAACGTCCCAGTTTCGGCGGTGTAGTCGTTGGATACGCTGCGGCGGGGGTCCCGGGCCAATCCGATCATCCTGGCGGTCTAAGAAGTCCAAGTAGGCTTGGTTTGTTCCAGACATATAGTCGAACGCTACGTGTGCTGATTGCATGAAATATTCGAACGTGTCTCGGTGTGGTATGTTTCTCGCCAGTCGTGGTCGGCGAGCGTGCATGTCTCGAATGTCCCGGCGCATACGCTCCTGGAAACCCGCATCACCCCAGTCCGGGCTGTAGTCTTGTACGGTCCGGTTATTTCGGTTCATGGTCTAAATAGTACAAGACTGGTTTGTTTCTTGCCGCCGGAGTGTCCGTAGTAGCCTAGGCTTGCCCGCCAGGGCTACTACTGTTATTTTGGGTAGTAAAATATAATTTGAGGTATAAAAATAGGTCTATGTACAGTTAATTCTCTCGTCTCTGAACCCGGCTAAAAGTCCGGAAAGTAGCTAGGGCGGGGTCCCAGTACGCCAGGAAGCGTGGATGGTCACGGCCCGGGGGAGTGTCTCTGAGGACGATGACACCCCGGTCTAGTCGTTCGAGGTTGGCCCCGTGCAGTAGGACCGTCAGCGGCGTGCCTGCTATGGACAGTGCCGCCGCTCCTTGGTCTTGGTTGCGCTCATGCCATTGTCGAGCCACTTGCCGTGCGCAATCGCGGTGAGCAGCGGAGTCTGATAGAGGTCTGAGATCAGTAGAGAGGGTCGGACGGGGCGTGGTACGGCCCTTAAGCTTTCCTAGGCTAGTAGTTTGGATGGGGTCTCGGCAGTGTCATGTCCTCTATAGGGGGTAAGGGCCTTATTATAATAGGGTGGCTTTGGTGGTGTCAGGAGGGGCTACTGTCCCTTACCATCATTCCAGACACCATAATAATCCCTAGGAGATTTCTTAGTGGATTTTCCCTGGTCCAACGGTCCGATTGAGAATCCTTTTCTTTTATATTGAAACCACCGTTTTCAATTTCGTTAATCGAAATCGTGCCCGGGGCCTTAAGATAGGGTCACCCGACTGTACGAGCCCTTTTTATAAGCGCACGGTCCTAAACCGGCGCAGGCAAAGCTAAAGTAGGTTCCCGCTGTGATTTCTCCCTTAGGTGAAAAAGCCCGTCCCTGGGAGTTGTAGTTGATCAGACCTCGCCTGTCCACTGGCCCGTCATGTGCGTCCGAAGGTCGTTAAGGAGCCGCTCGTTATGCTCCACCATGCGTTCCCGGAACTGGAATGGTGTCTCCTGGGGGTCCTGGTGGTAAATGACGTGTTCATTTCGGATGCGCGCTAGGTCCTGTGCCACCACCGTCATGGCCCGGCCCACCGTCCGTCCCGGGGATGAAAACGTTGGCGTCGGGAAGTGGCGGGTCGTGCTAACTAGCCATTGGAGGAGGTCGTCACTCTCGCCTGGGGGGCGGATGGCGAACTCTTGGACCGTGCGCTCGGCCCAGTCCGCGTCAGCCATGTGGTTGCCGACTGAGCTAGATCCCGTCGTAGCGGAGGAGTCCGAGATAGCCAAGGACACCCGCGCATCGTTCATCAGGGAGGACGATGCATCTGATCGAGCCACAAACTCCTGCACATCACGGTATGCCTGGGCTGATTGCTCGCTGGCAATCGTGCCTACGCTTGAGTGGGCCGGACCTGATGTGCGGGTTGAGCCTGTACCGTAGCCTGTCTCCGTTTCCTGGGAAGAGAGTGTCAGTTCACCCATGTCTTCCCATTCAATGCCCGTTGAAGATGACCTATCCGACGAGGATGAATCTCCTACCGGGAAGCCATCCTGGGCATCTAAGTCACTAACCGAGTCCCAGGCTCGCATGGCTTCAAGGTGAGCCAAGGGTAGTTCCATTTCCCGCTGGAGCATTGCCTCCAGGGCGATCACATCGGGAAAGGCGCAGTTCCGAATGATTATGAATAGGAAGCAGCCCAGGTTCTCCGCATCCCAGGTTATGTCCGGAAGCGTCTTGTGGGGTTCTACGCCTGACTTTGGTGGGGTCTCAGAGAGTAAAGGTTTCCTTAAGGTTTAATGGGCACCATCTATGTGAAGTGTGGCCCAGGGCAGGGTTAGCGGTGAGAATAAGGTGGTCTAGGAATTAATTTCCTGTAAGATTAGGCCCTGACCCTTCGATTTCATTTGCGTATCCGTGTCCTGGGCCTTACGAATAGGGATTCCTATGATGTGAGTTTTTCAGACAGTAGGTATGTTAGATCCTAGATCGGCACTTGTCATCCTAAGGGTCCTAGTTTCCCGGTGGGCTAGATGGGATAGTGCTCTGAGACTCCGGCCTGATCTCCCGCCATGGATTCCACGACCTTCCAGATGAAACTGGAGGCAACCGCTTCGAGTGGTGCTAATTGGTACAACCGGCCATGGTGTCGGAGTACCGTGTGTGAATGTCCAGACAACGGGGAAACCACTCGGTAGAGGTACGAGTCTCGTTGGTTCTCCGCTGTTTGGATGTATTCTACCAGTTCCGGCTCACCTTCACCAAAGTAGACACAGGTGCCCGTGTAGCGATATTGCGTCTCTTCCGGGACCGTCATTGACACCTTCAGGAGCTGGTTTGCTCGGTACACCGAATCACACACCCTGGAAAAAACGGCTTGTACGCCTAGCTGGAGCATTTTCGTCCGTTGATGAATGATTGTGGCCTTTCCCGGGTCTTCCTGAAGATGCCAAAACTCCGCCAACGTGGGTCCTTGCGTTCGGAACTCTCCCAGGGGTCGGCTAACCAGGGTAGGGACTGAGACCCACAACGTATTTTCTAGCACGGCTAAGTTGTGGGTCAGGTCCTGCAGGGCCCCTCCCAGCCATTTCGATCCTTCCGCGCATTCGCAAACAAGGGTGGAGTTCATTAGGTCATGAACCCCCCGCCGGAGTGCGAGATATTGGAAATAAGAATTAACTGGGGTGGACAACGCGAACCGGCCCTGTAATGGGCGCAATCTCGACCTGACTACCGACAGCTCCATTTCGACAACCGTTCGCGACCAGAGCAATCTCTCCGCCGGGTCGTCTTCCTGAAGGTAATTTGTAACACACTGTGAAAGCACTTACCTTATTATGCAGCATCCCTGTGTAACATTCCCTACCTTATGCTGGACCACCAGATTTCGCAAAAGCAGGCCCATGGCTCCTAGGCAACACTGGCCTATGAACTCTCGGACGTCCCCATCCATTCCGAATCCCACCGATGTAACTCTTCCCTGGCTATCTGTCAACATGTCTAGTAGTGGAACCTCGTCAGCTCCCCCATCTACCGTGTCATTTCCCGGGTTGGCACTTGAGTTTGTAGCGAGGTTAGCTCGGTTCATTCTAGGTAGTTGAAACCGGTTAAAAGGGGATTACCGATTTAAGGTGATAGATAATTTATATGATTACAGCTATAAGACACAGTAGCCCGGGGAGGAGTAATTTTAAAAGGTGAAGAATTTAGCATCCAGTAGCCGCGACGGGGCTGCCACAGCATGTGTCTCTAGGTTCATTGCCCTGTAGTATTGCGGCATGCCGCTATCCGATTTCCACCGCATGGTCGCTTAAAATTTTTGTTAACGCTGTCCCAGTTTCACCGTCCCAGATCTCGTTCTCGAGTCTCGCTAGTTTATGCCTTCTTACTTACTTTTAATGAACGTTTCCGGGATGTCAACTTTCATCATAGCAATCAACATGCTCACTCGTCCACTGTGAGCGCTTGGCGCCACCTCGATATCCAGTTGTCTAGCAGCCCGGGAGAGGTAGTAATTACACTTCTGAGTGCTGAGTGGCGGTTGATGTTCCAAAAGTGGCCCTTGGCTACGTGAGCCTCTAATTTCCCTGAACATGGACTCAAAGGGCAAAATCATGTCCTTCACGAGTGGTATCGTAAGGCTCTCCCTCTTTTCACAGAAAATGTTAGTTTTCGTGCTCCGTAGGTTGATTATCACGAATTTGATCCCTGAGTCCTGGTTCATGACAGTACTGATGTCTTCAATGAAAATCCCGAGGGCCTCCGCCATTCTACAGCCGGTCAGAAATGTAATACTCGTGGCCAGGGCGATCTTCCTCTGTAGCCCTTCTCCGGACCACAAGAGCTGGATTATAGGGCGGACGTCCTTCAATTGGAACTCCGGGGCTTGACGCGGTTGTACCAAGGCTTGGTTTGCCAGGGATCTCGCCAGGGTTCGCGCCCAGCCCATCATCTGATTGACTACTAGCAGCGGGATTGGCCGGGGTGCGTGTTCGTCAATTGCCAGCCGAACCGTCTTGACCAGTGACCTACAGTAATTTGTTAGAAGGAGAATTGGGCTTCTAGGATCATAACTTAAAATGGGCCGGTTTCGGGTTGGCCGCAGCCTTGATGGAAGGGATGAATGAGTTAAGGAAGGCTTGGATTCTATGCCAATCAAAATAATCCTCCTGGGGGTATCTAAGTACATACACCCACCACGCATTTTGGACCTGGGATAGCCTAGGCGTCATCTAAATTCGGTTGTCGATGGTTAGTTCTAAATTCCGATTCTACCAGCGTCCTAAATCGTTCCCTCCGATTATTAGTTGAGAACCCAATCAACATCCGTAATCTGGATAGGTGATCATGTTCCAACTCTATGAGCTCGACGCTTTTCAAGAACTCCCGAAGCAGCGCTTTAACCGTGGCTACTTTCCAATTCTGTTCCCCTAAGACTCCCAGGATAGATCCCTGAAGGCCTTCAAGGTGCTCGAAAATGTCGGAAAGAGCTCGCGAGCGGGGAGAGAGCGCGGACATATCTGAATTATAATACCAAACTAGTCCCGGATAACTGGTCTTACAACATTTATGTAAAAATTTTCAGAAAAGGATACAGGTATGTACAAGTTTTGACAAAGTCATGACTTAAAACGATTTCCGGAGGCCACCTAAGGATCCCTTCTTTTTCTTGGCCTCCCCCAGTGTACCTTGTCCCTGTTGTTGAGTACCCTGGCTTTTGGTCCCTTGTTTTTTGGTCCGTTTTTTATTACTCACAAACCCTCCTCCATTTTTACCATTAAGATCAAATTTTCCCTGGCGGCCTTGGGTTCCTTTGGGTTTGCGAGTGTCTCCCCCTTTTTTCCAGGCCGGTTTTTGGCCCGAACGGGCCTTCTTAATTTTATCCGGGTTAAACCGTTTTCCAGTTTTCCCCGTCATTTTAGAATATCTCTGCTGGCGCTTATAGTCCTCCCAGCGTTCCGCTTCCCGTATTTGCGCAGGGAGTTTTTTAGCTTTTTTAAGCTGGGCATTCCTAGTGACCCGATCAGCCGACAAGGTCAGCTCGAAATAATCATCAGGGTTTCCCAGCTTAGCGTTCTCCACTATACGGTCTACGTCCTGCTGAAGGTCTAGGACCATTAAGGGCCGGAGGATTCTAAGTAGCGCCAGCCGAGACATGTCCCTATCCTCATAGATTTCGTCCAAAACTTTAGTTATAATTCCGAAGTTGGGGCTGTCCGTAGGTATGGCTTTCCGGTATCGTCTTAAAAACTCATCCACAGAGGACATGTCCAGGGACAGAATGGCTTTTTTCGAAAATTGTTGTCGAAATTCCAACCCCAGCTGCTCGAGGTTCCGCTCTTTCGGTTGAGGGAGGTTAACCGCTAAAAAAAATAAAGTTAGCTTCTTTCCGAGAGTCAGAAATAATCCTCTCTCCCGCCGCGTTTTGCTTACCGTGGGTGGTTTCAACAAAGTGGTGGTCATCTTCCTCATAATAGCGGTTCTTGCCCGGGACATTGGCATACGCATCGAGAGTTTTCTTTGCGTGATCAAACGCCTTTTGAGCCGCTATTCGAGTATCGGTTGCCTTGGATTTCGCATCTTTGGCCGCCTTGATTCCAAGCAAGATAGGCTGCTCCGCATCTCTCGCAATTGGTCTTTCCAGGGCGTCCAATGGTTGACCCGTCTCAACCTTCCGTTGGACCTGCTGCCAAACTGCGTGAGCATGCTGCTTATCTGCAACCAACTCCCTTGCCACATCTTCGTCTAGGCCAAATTATTAGTTTCAGTGCTTTTATCCTAGCTGAATTTCCCTGGCTAAGCTTCCCTATTTTAATAGCTTCCGGACCTGAAGCCTTTTCGCTTGGAGAGTATCTAATTTTAAAAACACACCTGTGCCAAGACTAGGGGCCATAACTATCTTTGGCAATATCTTCCCAGGGTAAAGGGTAGACCTCCACTTGAGTGAGGCTCCCTTCTTATTACATAAAACCTTCACATTCTGTGCAATCAGAGTCACGTAGTTACGTGATACAGGAACCAGATCGGAGCTGAATACCGGGGCAGGCATCTCCGATTTGGTGCATGTTTTAAAGGTCCCCAGCTCATGCTGGGGTTATTTCAAATGACTCAAGATAGCTCTCAGGATTTCCTTACATAATTCTTACATTTCCCCTTTAAAGAGTGGGCACTCAGAGGAAACACTTACCTTTTCTAGCCGCTACCAGTTCATCTGTGGCTTCCTTCAAGTCCGTCCGATAGTAACCGTAGTTGACGTCCGCATCGTTTTGTTGCTGGCCCTGGACGAACTGACTTCGGTCAATACGGATCTTCTTGGAAGGTACCGTGTTCTTGGAGGACATCGAAGAAGCCAAGGAGGTCCACAAGGAGAACGGGTTTGAAGCTCCAGATCGCCCCGAGGACGTTCCCACACTTGAAGGGGCATGATCGAAAATGTCAAGGTCTGCCATTCTGAATTCAGGAGCAATCAACTACTGACGATAAAAGGGGAGAAAAGTTTTAATAATGTCAAGGTCGAAATAATAATGCGCAGGTAGAACTCGCAATTGTATTATGCTTAAAGTAACCCAAGTTCGGATCCCTAATTTTGGTTGGGAACACTGATGCCGGGTCTGCTCTGTTTCCCAGGGTAAAGAGCGAGAACCTCTTATCATTTTTAGTATGGGCCAAAAACACCGGCCATTCCTGGAAGACGTGAAAAACTAGGGCCCACGGGACTTCCATCCCATAGTCCCTTAGGTGTAGGTAAAAAATATCAGTCATGGCTATTGGAGGAAAAACGTAAATGACTTCCTTAGTCCCAAAATTTCTAATAGCCGTAAAGTCCACCGCCATCGCCCCTTGTTCCCAGAGTTGGGATACATAATTCGGGCACTTCGTGTTAAAATCTCGCGCAGCTCCGTCTAATGTAAAGACTTTCCCCAGGGCAGATTGGAGGAGCAAAAACTTTGACTCTAACAACACCTCCTCTTTTAAGTCAACTTCCCGGGATGGCGCGTCGGCCAACTGGGCATGAGTACTCACCCAGTCTATCCTAACGATAATATTATTGTCCAATGCAAACTCATTAATTTCCCTTATAACTGTGTTCAAAACTGGATCCGACGCACCATTCTGAAAAGCCGCCACTACACTCATATTATCACACAAGAATAAAAGCCTCCTATCCCTGAGTAAGTTTGTGTAGGACTTTAATACCAGTTTTATTGCAACGGCCTCTTTAATATGGATGGGAGCAAAGGCCACCCAATGCTCCCATTGGATTGTAGTGTTAATATCCAGGGTAGGAATGACAATACCGCAAGCAAAATTAGAGGCGTCGGTAAATATATTTAACTGAATTGTATTAACACCCCTTTTAACCCATGGTCGTACTTTCGTTATGTACTTTAGGGAAAGCCAAGTCTTCAATTCCTGGGCAATAAGTCCAGTTACCGGGACTCGAGCTTTCCCGCTTTTCTCCGCTTCAACCCAAGCTTCTGTAAGTCTCCTAATATAGAGTTGCATATTTTGGCACACTAATAAAAAACTACATAATCTGCCCCGGACTTTTTCCAGCTCTTTGACCGAAATGGAGTTTTGGTTCAAGATATGTTTCGCCTCTACCACAAATCGCTCCCATTTCTCTTCCGGAATACGAATTGTTTGGGCTTCTGTGTCGAGTTCAAATCCCAGGAACGTAATGCGCTTCGAAGGTAAGAAAGTTGATTTTGCCCTGTTTACAAAGCCGCCCAGGAGGATCAAAACCAAGTTACAGAGGAAGGCTCCTTTTGACGATGCTTCCCCGGCCATAATTAATTCAAGGTCTTCCCTGGTCAAACCCCTTTCAATAATTAAGCGATCATCTAAGTATAAGAAGGCCATTACCCCTTGGGACCGTAAAAAAGAAACCCCTACCGAGTTCACCAACTGGAAATCTCCCGGGATCCTTGGCAAACCAAATACTGCCCCAATAAAACGGAAAAAATGGTCACCCCAAGAGAAGCAGGCCAATTTTCGGCTAAACTCGGACAAGCTTAGCTGAAAAAACCCGCTTTTATCATCATACTTCAGGAGATGATCATCCTTACGAATATAATGCAATACCATGGCTACTGTATCCAAAACACAAGGGACGGTGAAAAGCTCTATGATTTTAAGGGGACCTCCGTCGTAACAAACCCGCCAGCTCCCGTCCGATTTCGGGACAATAACTAAGCCTGAACATAGTAGGACCTCCTCCAAATCAAATTCGCCCTTTTTTCCCAGGAATTCTACAGACCCCGTTTTAAGTAGGTCCTTAATATGGTTTAGGATTGTATCCGAGTGTTCCAAGGTTTTTGAGCTATTCTTAAGAGTAAAAGGGGTGTCCTCGCCCGGGTTAGCTCCTTTCCTCATGGGTGTCAGAATTCTTTTATTTACCATCCTTCCATATCTCCCAGGTACCCCAAACCAAGTAAAACCCTTATTAATCAAACTCTTATTATCTGGGTGTTCTTTGAATTTGGTGAAAATTTGATGTTTTCCCCGGAAAAGTACCGGGCTTGACCTAGGAATATGTTTCAGGTTCGCAAATAAGTCTACCCCACTATGAACTAGTCTGTAAGCCAATTCCTTACTGTCCTCCGTTGGTAACATATTTATAAGGGGTAACCAAAAAAGGGAGAATTCATTGTACGTTCCACACCTAAAATCCTTTTCATGACGAAAAGAGAGCGTTTCCCAGGGGGGAGCCAGACCTGGGGATTTCACAACTAGGTCCAATAAATCTAGTAACTTCGAGCTATATTCTGCCCATTCCTCCGGGGTAGCCGGGGAGTTCCTTACTACTCCACTTAGAGAGATCGCCCTAATATTTCTCCTGGGATGGGCCTCAAAGGCACCCTCTTCCGCGAGGGTTTGAGCCTTACACTTAACCGCTTCCCAATCCAGTCTTAATTTAAATACTCATAAGCTTAGGCTGAATAAATGAAATATAATCTAAGCGAAATAGATGAGAGATTTGTTTTTAAACTGAACTTCGTCCTCACATCCCTTAATAGACATCGGGATTCCCCCCAGGCTATCCCGCATTTGGTCTTCCCCAGAAAAGCCATCATTCCCCGGATAAGCCATAAGCTGATTAAAATGTACAATCATCGACTTTAAAAAATTAATGACCAAGTCTCTCATCACCGGAATCACTATAACTGTGTCAGCTAAAATTTTAAACAATCTCGCCAGGGATCTAGAGCGTATTGCCCTAGGAAGTTGGTTAAAAAACTTGCGCCATTCTTTGACCAGCTCCACGAACTTCAACGGTATGAGGTCAAAGAGAATTCGCGCGACATGCTTTAATTCGATCGCCGAACAGATTGGGTTACGTATGACTTGCTCAATCAGATTCATTGCGCTCGCCGCCACCATATGCGTGGGTGACCGTGGATCTCCTTCCCAAGACAGGCTTGAACACTTTTCCAGGGCTTGTGTCAACGCCGTCATGACTCGAGTTATTTCCATCTAAATAAGTAGACTTTTAAAGTAAACCTTTAACTAATTAACAAGCTATTCCATATGTACAGAGTATAATCAGAATGAATGGGGGGTCCCTGAGCTTGACAATCACCCAGGGCCTTCTCTAACAGTTTTTTAAATGAGTGATAGTTTAATTCTATCATATTTGGAGAAAAAATCCTCCTCCTCCGGGAGAGCGGCCTGATCTTCTGGGCACAACTCTTCCTGGGTATCCCCCGTTTCCATGTCAGCAGTTTCATTTGCTAACTCAGCCACAAATTCTGGAAGATAAGCAAAATAATTCCCTGGCCGCCAGAAGGGGATCCTTAATTCTGCAACCCCCATCGTTATATCCACAACCTGGGGGCCTATCATGTTCACCAAGGGGGATGTTTTATCCAGGTTTTTCTTCTCGGCATTAAAGCAGTGCGGAAGGAGTTTGACTATCTCCCTGAGCACTTCGCAAAGTAAGGCGTCTTTCTGCTCCATAGAGCAGATGACTCGCTAAAATTCCTTTATCAACTCACGCCCCTTGATTACAAAGCTTACCCTTATTTGGACGATTATTGAAACTTTATTTCCCAGTGTGGCCACAACCAGGTCTAGGAAATAACGCATTTTCACAAACAGTTGTCCTGGGTCAACTCGAAGAGGTAGCATCACAATCTCCACCACTTCTCCCAGGATTTTTAATGCTTCATTTACAAAAAGCATTGTTCTCTCCGGCCCATTGTAGGACTCGGCTAAGTCCAAACATACCCCGGAGATAAACCGAAGCGAGGCTAGCAAGTCCCCATAAACCTTTGGAGGAGGCGTATCCGTCTCTGGGTTCCTTCCCGTGTTAATAATACCCACACTCGTAATGGGTACCATTAATCGCCACCACCTTAAGTAGCCCTGGCCAAAACGTACCTTAACGAAGGTCTTGACAATAAACAAGATTTTGTTCACCCTGTCTATTGTCATGTCCTCCAAAACTTGGTTCTTGCAGACCACCGCTTTCAAAGAGTCAATGTTCGGTTTGACCATGTCAGAGAGGACAACAACCTTAGTTTTCAACGCTTTTGTCTCTGTGAAAGTTCGGACTATTTTATCCGACAAATCTTTCAAACCTTCCACACTTGCAATGAGCGTCCCTTCCCCAACTTTGGTTATTGATTCCCTACGATTTAAGTCATCAAACACAGTCTCTTTTTCTTTCTGCAAATGTTTAACCCCTTCTTTTATCAAAAGCTTAATCACTGCATCCAAACGAGCCACCCATTTCTGGCTGACAACCCCCACATGGTTAGTTACCCACTCTAATTCCATTAAGATTTCCGGGGTCAACAAACCGAAAGTATGGCCATGGTTTCTCACATCATGGACTAAATCCATGAGACGCTCCCTTGGGACTTGTCCCTGGCCTAGGTGTCGAAACACCGCTCCTTTGAGTTTATCTACCGCAGTAAGTTGCAGATCACTAGTCGCAAGTGCCTTTGCCACCGGTAACAGTTCCTCTAATCGTTTCTTGATTGTTCTCTCCAGGATAACCCAGACATCCAATTCCTCTACGTCCAGGGCTAACTTGCCCAGCGGTTTTTCCACCAGCTTTGGTGTTTCCCAATTACTTGAGATTTCTTCGAACACCCGCTTAAACGACGTCTTCTGGTCATCCTGTACCACCTGTACCTTCTTGATCTCAGTTTCTGGTACAATAGTCTTCCGAGCTGCTTCCTAATAACGATAATTAACTACACAGTTTTTAGGAGAGACCCCATAACTAACAGGCTTTTGAGCACAACTTGCCCCCAATTTTAAATCTTAACAGCCCCACCTTAGTGGGGACCTTTATAACATGTACCTAATATTGAGGCACCTGCCCCGGTATTCAGATTATTCTTAATAATATGCCGCCTTTCACAAGGCGAAGAAATTAAAGGGGTTTTTGTACACAAGAATTAATCCTCAATTATCCCCTGGACAATAATTAAACAATGCCCTCATACTGGACCGGTACATTATGGTGTTTTATTTAATACAACCCATCTCACTGTTTTAGTTTACCTTTACTACCGCACTGGTACTCGGTATTTCACTCGCTGCAAGCTCCTCCTCCAAAGCCCGCATTTCCTCTTCCTGGGCCAAGTTTTGGACCGTTTCGTCAATGATTAGGGACCCATCGCCAAAGTCAAGATCCAAATTGGACGGCAGCGACACCGAAAATTCACTGCACTTACCCGGTGACATCGCCAGGGCAAGGCTATCAACTTTCTTTGCTTCCACCGCTCTTAAAGTAAGAATTATTCCCCACCTGAAAACCCCCACACCTAATAGGTAAAATTTCCGCAGTCCTTTTACCTATTTCCCTTCCCCTAATTTAACTTACTCCATGATCGAGTCTCCAATTTGTTCCAAAACTTCGTCTTGGCTTCCCTGGCTCATTGCTCGTGTTTGCGGTCCGGTATTCATCATCGGTTCTGAATAATTTTTATTCATTCCCGCTATAAAATAGTAACTCGCTAGATCCATTCTCGCTAACTTATTGGTTTAGCCTAGGTCAAATAACATAACAATACAGCATTTCTTCAAAAAATATTTTCTAGAATCGCACATTCCATTTTTTAGACTCCAGTCGTTGTTTATTGACCCTCGTCATTGCACAACAATATTGTTTACTATTTTTTATCAAACAATTAAATTCGACAATTAATTACCTGGAATGGATCCATTATACGATGATATGGTCTCCAAAATTTTTAACATCGGCACCACCATCAACCAATACGAGCTGGCAGAGATACGTCTTAATCCTGACCATCCCAAATTCGGCCCTGGCAAACTTTCATATGATTGGTTCGACTCCCAGGGAAATGACTTTTGTATGATTAATCTAAATCAATTAAAGACTCTAAATGATTTTCGCGTCTATTTTCGGTCTATTAATTTGATAGCCGCCGAGCTCAATGAAACAGTCAAGATCATAAAAGGATTATACCAGAATTTGGACTTTGTCAGCTCCGCTACGGGATTCGAACTTATCTAAGCCCAAAAAACAACTTCGAATTTCTCCCCTTAAATTTTCTAATCCCGTTCTAAAGATATCAAAATAATTCCTAAACCCAACGAACACATGCCGCGGGCTGTTATTTTGACCCAGGATCCTCGTTATGAACTGAAAGGGTCCAGTATTCCTCCCTCTCATATTGAGTTTGAGTTAATCGCCATATCGGCTCTATTATCCCGTTATCGTGCCAGTCGACACATACATTTGATTTCAGGTAAATATACATTCTGACTCTATTTCTTCCCCGGTTATAACACAAACTCAAGGATATCCCTGGCGATTAGAAAATCGGCTATTTACACGATCATCCCAGGCCGCTCAATGGTCACCCATTGTCAAGACTTACAATACCGTGGCCTTATATCAAGAGTTTCTACGCAACGTGGAACATGACATTTCCCACTTTTATGCCCGATATAAATCCGTTTTGGATCAACTGTTTCAAGATGGTAAAGATGTGTTTCAGTTATTTAGTGCTATTCAGGAATAGTTAAACTACTGAAAAATGTATATCTGTTTATTTTCCCAATACATAATATATCAATAATGATTATTAGATAATTTTAAGCTTTAAAGAAGATAGGTTTCCTAATTTTTGTCCTAATATCATAAAATATTTTTATTTCAGTAAAGCCATCTTCTTTAAAGGTTTTAATTATCAGACTCTTCCTGGTGTTAAATTTGCAGGCAAAATTGCAATTAATCACCGCTTGAATCTAATAATTACTTTCATGGCAGCTATAGCATAAACGGCAGTAATATAATGCAGGAATGAATGCCTATTTCGGCAATTGAAGGTACTAGGAAAAGTACATAATAGTATTTGAAGTGGCCCTGGAAGCCTTGTTTTAAATTTGAAGATAAATTTTCCTTATAAATTCAAAAAATATTTTCCTAATATATACAGTGTAATATGTACAAACATCGTGCTTTCCATTCTAATTTTGTTGTTGTGATCGTAGAGCAGGTGTAAAGACCTCTTTTCCAGGGATAACCTTAACTAATAACATTTTAGTAACTCTAAACCAATTACTTAACATCCTCTTAAAATTAAAGACCACAATACTTATTAGAGCATCGCGGGCCTAAACTTGTTACATAAACCACATCGGTGTTTTTCAACCCTTTCAACATGGGCACATAAATGTGATACATAATTAAAATTCGGTTTGATAGCCAGGGCGAGCACTTAAGAATTGGTGTACGCCTCGTGGTTACCTACACTTCAAGCTGGGCCATTATCAATTTAAAAATTTTGAGTTCAGCTTACCTAATCAGTGATTAGTCTTCTTTAATCTTTCTAATCAGAACTTCCCATCTTGACAGTCTCAGTCCTGTCGGGTTCCAAGTAACAAAATCTTGCTCCACTGACAGAATTTTCCTTTTGACAAACTCATCCAGAATAACGTCTACAGCGTGATCTACCAAGTCTACATCAACCCTAATAAACATATATTAGTTTACTCATCATTATTAAATTTCCCTGGCTAGGTTATAAACTCAATATTTCAGACTCTAAGTTTAAATAGGCTCTTAGTCATCGGATAACCGTTTCAAGGATTAAATTTTTTCAAGTATGGACCATAATTAATCCCTATTTCAACATTTCCTTATTTTAACTTTTTCCAAATTAATTGGAATTCTCCGACTATTATTACCTAACCTTTCCAGCTTATTCTAGGCTGGACTGGGGCCCCTTACTCCGGGGCAACCAGGTATGTTAAATAGTATAGTCAGTCATTTGCAGATATCTGCCTATGTGCTGAAGCCCTAAGCTTCTAAGTGACTATTTCGGAACCTAATTTTGGAGGTCCTTAACCCTGGCCAGGGTTATGGGCTCAGCCTTTTAAAGAAGAAATCACTTCATTACTCTTTAATTTTGACATTAATAGCAACCCAAATTTTAACACTTCTCAACTTACCCTTTTGAGCGTAAGAAGTCTTTGAATGTTCGTGACAACGGCTTCGTAGGCCAAAAAGTCCAAAAAGTCCCCAGCCAATGCGCCACCACTTTTTTAAGTGACTTCATCCTTCTAAGTTTATCGATCCAAAAACCCAGTCTCTTACACTCCACTTCAAAGGCTCCTCGTCGTGAATGCCAACTTTCTTTAGAAGTGATGTTTATCGGTTTAGTCACCCTGCCCCTTGGCACCACTTGCTCTTCTCTCGGTCTATTTGCTTCTCGTTGCATTCGAGGGGTCACTTCTTGATCATCATGCTCCAGGGCTGGCACTTCTTCGTCCTCCTCTTGGACCACCGATAATTCTCTGCCTTCACAAGGCATCAGCCATGCACCCGCATCCCCCGTATTCAACGCCCCGGTTCGTTCTTCATGAGGTTCTGGTACATCAACTTCATCTGGCTTATCCGCTCGTCGCACTATTCTAACTGGCTCCTCAAGTGGTGGGGGGCCTTCAACCAGAACATTCTGAAGTTGCACCGGTGGCGCCAAAATTTCAACAGGTTCAACTAACTGTTCTCCTGGGATATTCTGAATCGACACTGGTTGAATTAACCTTTCCGATTGGAATGGTTTTTGCGCTGCTTCCGTTAATTCCATTGCTCGTCGAAGGTTACCCGCCCGGATTGCTTCCACTGGACCCAGCCGATCCGAGCGTTTCCGGGGCTGTGACGGTGGTGTGTAATCCTCCATATTGCACCAGGTTAAATTGAGCATCGGGTTCATGGACTCAAATGCTCCTCCCGGGACAATCGGCTGGCGTATTGGCTTCAATATTTCTTGGTTGAACATACAACCAAACGGCGACAATACTCGTATAACGCGCGGAGCTTCTTGATGGACTAGGTGAGCCATTATATTTCCAACATCTTGTAATACTGACGTTCGCCTAACTGATCGATCCAGCACACCCTCCATGTTCGGCTCTCCTCTTGTTCCACACCATACCACTTTTTCCCCGTATTGTGATACAATCTTCTCCGGTCTATTCGGACTCGGACGTAGCCAGGGAGATTCATGAGCGAACACAATTCTAGTCAATTTATCGCCTTCGGTCAACTCCTTTGCACAGTACGCACCCAACAAGCCTTCTACTATTCGCTCACTTTGTAAATATGCGAAGTTATACATAATTACTTGCTTGCCTCTATCTGTGACTGATCGTACATGTCTCGAACCTTTCCGTCCCGGGGCCAGTTTATCTTCTAGAGTCCATCTGTGCGCAACATCATTCGCAAACGTTATCGAGGCTGGTTTGAACAACGCTTGAACTTCTTCCACGTCTGCCACTAATGGCGTTATTGCTTCAAATATTTGCCCTGGCTGTGTCCATATTATCCGCCATAATCGATATCCATCAAAGTGTGAGTACGCTTCTGGTCGCGAACCCACCGGGGCGTTTAAGCTTGCGGCCAATTTACCTACCGCGTCTTCTTTTACCGGTGCAATATACATTATTGTCGGGAACTCGGCCAACTCTGATCTTTTCACACATTCCTGGTACTTATTCGCCGAAATCACTTGCGTTTGAAATGGCCGACATAATTCATTCCACGTCCACTCAAAGAAGCCTGGGTAGTAAAGTTCTTCACCATCATCTTGTAAGTGGCATCGCTTAGCCAGGGAGAATTCATCTGTGTATAAGATGGTCAGGTACACATCAATTTTCGCCAGTTTCTGGGCAAGCCAGATTTTCATATGTTGGCCCTGGTCGAACAAAAAATCATACCACCCACCACTTCGTGACTGGTCATTCGCCGCCATTTCTTTACTTCCAACTTTCTCCGGGCGATATAGTCGATTATTCATCAACATTACTAACAAGTTTAAGGCCTCTTCCAGGGTCATACCATCTAACCACCGACTCTCCCAGTTTTGGATTACTGGCAATGATTCAAAGTCTTTAAACGAGACTTCTTTCGTTCTCCCATCACACGTTTGTGTAATTCCCTTGCATAGGACTGACTTTTGATCTGCATTAACCGAAGCTCCTCGAGTAGGTTGTAAACCTCCACTATGCTTAATCATCGCTCGTTCTGCTCGGATAAACGTTATATTGTAGACCACTTTTCCTGGGCTATCTCGCAGATATAAGAAATCCAGTGGAAAACCTGTTATAACGCTTTTCGGTGGCGCTAATTTCTCTGGGCACACTTCGTTCTTAAAATCATGTGTCTTCAGATTTTCATAAAACGCTGCTTGTGACCTCGGTTCTGATGTCGTAACGATTTCCGTGTCAAACTTAGCTAAGTCATCTTCTGCTACTTTTACGTTTCCCTGTCGTAAATTCAGATTCAATGTGAATTCCTGGATTAGCAGCACCATCTTTTCTACATTCGAACCCTTCCAAAAACGAACTTTATCCAGCATCATCCGTACCATCTCTGTCCAGGTTGTAAATTGCCGGGGGGGAGCTCTCGCCACCATCAGCATCGTTGCATCTGAAATTTGTTCTTTCGACAACGTGTCACCAAGTTCTTCGAGCTGACTTCCTGGGATATTTTTTGCGATTAACCACACGACCGCCTTTGTTACCTGGGTACTATGTTTTAGAAACTCTTCATCGCTACCCACCACGATACTAAACGGGTTCGTTGTACCCTTGATATTGAAATGGGTATGTCTCGTAGGTAACTTAAACGCTTCGTTCCCTATTTGCATCATTCGATTTCCCGACATTCTTGTGATTTTCGGTGCCAGATGCTTAATGGTTTCCCGGTGTTGCAAGCAATAGTCCACCATAACATTTCCTTTTTTCAGGTTTTTGCAAAGACGAATCTAAACAAATTCTTTTTAATAACTATTATTTTATTTAACCCTTTTCAATTAGTTCTATTTTATAAGCTTTTTAATCTCCTAAATTTCCCTGGCAATTTTCAGTGTTTTAGTATTCTACTATTTAAACTTGCTGTTTAATTTTCCAAATTTTTATAAGGTCTTAAGTTCTCTACACTTATTAACGGAACTTCCTAATCTTGCTTTAAATAGGGTTCATTCAATATTAAATAACACCTTAAATTTTAATCTTAACCGTAATCATTAGTCTAGTTTACCTGGCAGAGTTTTCCTTTGTTCTCAATCGACCAAGGCTTGTTTTCTGTTTTGACCAACGCCGACATTTGTCGATTTTGTCTCGCCATACGTCTCCAGGTCATTGTGCGCGTGTGTAAGTATATTTGATGATCTTGAAGCAACCGAGAAGAATCCTCAATTGTATTTTCTTCCGTTTCATCAACACGATCGTCAGCCCAGGTAGTGTATAACGATGACAGCAAGTTATACGCATGTGTCCCTGGCAGCGTGATCAGTGCTTCTTCTACCGCACGTTTGATCAGTACTCTCCTGCACAGTACCTGGTCTCTTTGATTAACAGTCCAATTTGTTTTTCGAAAAATAATCAAATTTCCCAGGTCAATCAGTTGGTTACCATGTTTGTTAAACACATAATCCCCGAACTGTCCTTCGTGTTGTGGGAAAAAATAATCATCTTCCTTTGTTTCCCAGCTTTCATACAACTTTTTCTCAATTGTTTCCCAGGCTTTGTCCATCTCAACCATCATATCATCAAACCGATCTTTATGGTTCAAGTATCGTCCTCCATGTCGACCTCCAAGCTTCGCCCCACGTTTGATATTATTATATCTTTCAGAGATTTGTCGGTATTCTTCAATTTTTTCACGGATCGCCCCGGATTGTTTAAAGAGTAATACTTCGACTACTTCTTCTCCTTCAATGATTAAGACAGCATTCGGTTCTCGTACCAGTTTTAAGATTTTTGCCTTCTTTCGTTTAACATTCAAGTTAGTTTCTGGGATGACTAGCAAAGACTCCATCTGGTCGTGTAAATGACTAATCCAACGTTTAATCTGTTTCACTCGAATCATGAAGTTGTTGTCCGCTTCTTTGATAAATTTATCTGGGTTTTTTATTCCCAGGATCATTTTCTAAATGAGTACAATTAGTTATTATACAATTTTTCCAGCCGTTTAACCTTTTAAGATTAACTCAGGTTCATAGTCTGTTAGTACCTTTTAATTTTCAAAAGTGCCCCTTTCAACAATTTAATACCATAATTTAATCTTGGCTTTCCCTGGTTTTGATAAAATTTTATTATTGGCATTTTGCTTAATTTTTACTTTTCGACAACTACTACATTTCTGCTTGTCATGCGGTTCAACTAATTAAGCCTATACCTAAGCCCCGAATTTTTCTGAGGATCAAATGATCCTATTATCCGTTAATCAAAATATATTTTAATTACCTGAAAAATTTCGTGAAGCATCTGAGCCCAGAAATGTTTTCGTTTGCGATTCAGAAAGAAGTTTCCCGTTGGATTAGGTCTCATCCAATCTTCCATGATCTTTTGCCATTCATCATTTTTGATTTTTCCCGGGAAGATTTCCTTAATACGGTCTTTTTGCGTCGTGCCCATTGATACATCTTTCATGTTCGGAAATTCTTTTAAAACCTGTTTAATCGTGGACTTCTCATCCCAGGTTGACTCCTTATCTTCGACCAATTGTTCGAATACCATCGCTTGTAGGCATCGATATGCATTCTTCACTCTCCCTGGCTTAATCGATGGGTCTTCTTCCCAATATTTGTCTAATCTCGTAAACATCTTTTGAAAAGCTTTCTTGATCATTACATCGTTCACTTTTGCTCGATAACTATCCCAGAGTGGCCACAACCGCCGGTCTAGCTTTACTAATGAGTCTCTCGGAATTGATTGAAGCGATTCGAATCTCGTTTTCCAATTTTCCGGGGTGTTAAATTTGAGCTTCTTCGATATTGGGAAGAATTCGCGTCCTTGGTCCTAAAATTCAATTTTTTAAGATTTCACACATATTACCTAAGGTTTAACTCGATTCTATTTATAGTTTCGACTTCTATGTTATGTATTTTAATTATTTTCGGGTATCTTCTCAGAAATTTCCCAGGCAAGAAATTTTAGCCCTAACTCATAAGTCTTCATACTTAACATTTTATGTATAGAATCACAAGTAGATTTCTTAATATTTCTAATCTTCAGTTAATTTCTTCAATTAATAAGTATGCTTACCTCATTATTTATGTAATTAAACTTGTCCCAGGACGCTTGTATATTCTGATGATTCCAGTTTCCGATATTTGGTGCATTCGTTCGGTTGTTATCACCTTTTCGTGCCCATCTTTCTTCCACGAAATAAATCTTCATCTTCTGGGCAGTCTTTTTCTTCATCATTTTTGATGTTAGCTCGTTTTTATCTCCTCTTAAGTTTTGGAATTGTTCAAAACTTTTTGCCCATTGAAGCATTTTATTTCTGTCATCTTCCGAAACATCTGCCCAGGTCCTCGCTGTTTCTTGTACTATTTCCGTCGTATAATACGCCGCTCTTATAATGACTTCATTCGTTCCTTCCTGGGAAGTCGATATCAAATTCTTTATAATTGGATATTGACCGTGTTTAATTGCCATTACTGTTTTGTGACACCACATTACAGCCAAATTCAAGTTCTCCAGGGTGATTTGATGTGCGCATAACAACGTTATTTTTCCCCTGGGTACTGTCGTTTTTTGGGTAATTTGGATGACATCTACTGTTACTGGCTCGAAGTCCACCGCTAATTTTTCTAAACACAAGCTTCGTTATTTTAATAAGTTCTTACGGTTTTCTTTGAATATTAAGGACCATAACCGTTATATTCTAAAGACTATCTAGTTTAAATTTTTGTTTTGTTTTATTGCTTAATAATTTACTCGTCCCTTATTGACGCATTAATGCTAGTGATTTTCTAGCCCTTCAATTTTACTTATTAAGCCTGCCCCGGAAATTTTGGAAGACAATTCGTCTTTTTATTCGTGACTTTAACTGGTTAAATCAGATTCATTTTGGTTCTGACTTATAAGGAAATTAGTTGTTCAAATACGTAGTATCAACCTTTTTATTATCATGCTTTAAGTTCTATTCAATTTATTTCAAGTTTAGTATATTACCTGCAATAATTGTCGAATGAATTTCATCTCCGTTTGTCAAGACTTTGCCATAACCCGCTTCTTCATCATCCTTAATTTAAATATTAACTTTTGAACTCTTTTGGCAAATAAACGGCCGGTTTAACTTGAAATTTTTATATATTAATGATAATATGGTTAACCTATCCTTGGCTATTTTACAGATAAGGGCCTTATAACTATCCCTGGCTATCTTACCGATGAAGTCCTTATAACTATAAAGGACCTTCTATATAGGTTTTCTTTAATTTCTGTTAGGTTATATTGTCCCCTAATGTTGAACATTTTTCGGGGAGTTTTCTTCGCAAGTTTAAGTATCATTCTGTGATATCAACTTGCAAGAATAACGAAACTCTAATTTTAGTTTTAATTGCCCTAATTAACCTTTCTAAAGACTCAGAAGATTGACTTAGGATTGTCTATGATACTAGAGTAATTTCGCCACATTTATATCCCTGGAAAATTCATGCAACTCAGAATTTTAAAGAATTTTTTATGGTTTTTCTAAAATGATATCTGTCTTACCTCAATAATCCAAAAAGCATCCTTCATAAAAATTCCCTTGGGACTAGGAATTGGGATCATCGAGCATTGTTCCAGACCTGTCTTTTTCTTCAAATGATCCAGAATTCGCAATCGTGATAATGATAACAATTCTCCTTTTAATTCGGATTAAAACATGTTATTATCAGTTTATTTTTATTAAATAATGATTAATTATTTTGTACCCTTACTAAATAATTTTAATTTTTGATATAGGGTCTAATAACTTTCTTTCCTGGGATTATTTGGCTATAAAGGCTATTTTTGCGTAAATGAGTTTTTGCCTATACTCACTTTAATAACTTAACAAGTACCATATTTGTCCCTGGAAATAAGTCTTCTTTATTTTATTTTATACAATTAACCTCGAGGGCCTTATTGCATACATACAAGTGAGCTACTAATATTCGGATTCATCTAAATCCTATAGTAATCAGTTAGGCCTGAATACCCGGGCAGGTATCCCTTAATTGGATACATGTTGTAAAGGTCCCCAGTTACGACGGGGTTGCTTATAGACAATTTCCCTAATATTAATCCCTCTGTATATTAATATTATAAGTATTTTAATCCGAGCCTTGAACTACGTTTTGTTCTGATATTCCTCCTGTATTATTTAATGAGATATCTATCAGTTGGACTTCCTGGGATCGTCTCGCTTTAAGTTGGTCAAAGCACACTTGGTCACTCAAGTTATAATGTGTTTGGACCACCCTTTCCGTAGCTCGTCTTTGAAGTGCTTCCAGGGCCGTTTCGTTTTCTCTTAATATGCGAACAATATCAACATCTCTAATGTCCGGGGGGTTTCCACCCCCGGCTTCTATTTCTGCGTCTCCTTCCATCATTCCATTTATCTAAACTATATATTTTTGTTTTATAGTTTTCCTGGGTAATTTTTTAATCAAACGGATTTTTTGGAACTCTTTACTTATATAGGGTCATTTTTCATCCTGATTGAACCTGATGGTTTCCTTAGTTTCATTTTACCAGGTGGGCACCAGGTGCACATCAAAGGATTTCGCGGTATATTTTAAGTCTTTTTGTGACTTCTATTAGTGGTGGCGTAAGTGCACTAATTTTATTATTCATTCCCTAAGTAAAGAGTTCTAACTAAACATCATCATTTTTGTTGGTTTCTCTCAGAACTTTTTTATTACAGTTTCTCTTTTCTCTGATTTCCCTGGAAAATATTTATCCTGGGTGTTTTTCTCTATTTGTTATTTATTTCTCTAATTCGGATTATATTACAACTTTCCGTTGTTTCTCATTGGCTCATTATTTTGCTATGACATTATAACTATTTTGAAACTTCACTTTGTTTCGTATTTTACAAGAATATTATTTTCTCTTCTCAGTTATAAGTCTTCCGCCAAATTATTTGCATATTAATGATATCTCTCCCTGGAAATATTCTAACAGAGTATTTTGTATGCGAACTATTGTTTGTTATTGTTTTCTAGAAGATGTTTTTCAAGTTTTGACGAGGTGGGTCTAAAACTTTTTAACTTTAGTATTCTGGGCTATTTCTTCATTTGTTCTTTTTAGTAACTCAAAATAATAATTTGTAATTTTTTGTTTGATATTTTAAATATGCCTCGTTATCTACAGAGATATAATTTTCGTAATGAAGAGATAGCTCCCGAACTTATGAGGCGTATCCATCGCAGTGTAGTTTTACATTTTGAAGTTATCAAAAATTTACATGATGGTACTCTATCAAATCGTGCTGAGTTACCTATCGGATATCCTGGGCTATTAACCTACGATGAGCAACAATATGTTGAGATTCATATTTATAATGTTTTGACTCGATTTTTATTCAATCGTGAGCCCAGCTCTCTTCCTGATTATTTCGATCGAATTGAAACCGTTGGATACGATCAAATTCACATTCGAACTGAAACGATAGATTTCTAAGTTCCTTTATTTATAGAATGTCGGATGAGTGTGCCGGTTTAGTAGATGAGTACATTAACCAGACTTATCAATCCTGGATGTGCTCTCGTAATGCTCCTTGTGGCAATCGTGAGGTACTAGTGGTATCATATCTACATATTGATTCATCCGGGGAAGTAATCGATATCGGTCTCCGGGGTGTTGGTACTGAACTCCTTGAAATACAAGAGTTAGAACATTTTCAAGCCCAGGCTGAATACATTTTCGATGAAATCGACTCGATAAATCTTGAAGATTTAGAAACAGAATTTGATACAATTCTGTACTCAACTACTAATTCCGACACTTGTGTATATCTACGTGTAGAGAGTATTTTACTGTATAACTAATAAACACAATTCTAACAATTTGTAATTTATAGTTTCTAAGAATAGACAACAGTAATTATAACTTAACTTATTCTTAACAATAATAAGTTATAATAGGTTTTTTCCAGTATATAACCGGAATAACCAAGAGGGTTCCTCTGTATATTGAGGAACCCGAAGGGTGAATGAGGTTTGTTTGCCTGGGCAGGGACTTATATACTTACAATGTTCTAGATTGTTTACTTTTGCTTAAGGACCCCCCTCCTCACTTAAGGACTACACTCCTCACTTAGGCCTAATCGCTATCATAAGACTTTAAGGAAAAATAAAATTTGATCAGAAGGCCTAGCTCTTCGGTTGGCATTAGTCATCATCATAAATTATTATACAGTTATCATTAAGGAGGAACAAGATAAGGAAGAGATTTTAAAAACGATTTTTTACCATTTATTGAAACCCTAGAGATAGTCCGCTCTCGCTTGTGGCTTACTAAGTGCGCCAGGATCACCCTTGGAAGATCAGCAATTTGCGCTTGATATGAAAGGATTCTCGTGTGGAACGTGCAATTGGAAACGTTCGGTGCAAACAAGGTGGCCCGGAGCTTCAGCATCTTCAAATGCTACTATTCAAGGTCAAAATCCTGCACTGGAATGGAACTTGCAGAATCGAGATGAGGCGCAGTTTACAAATTTCCAAAGGCCAATTTTGACGCACAGTGACATTAAAGCCATATTTGCCCCGCCAATCATGTATAAAAATGAACCTGTTACAGTTTGGGTTGAAATTTGACCTTTTAAGAGAAAGACTTATAGTAAGGCCTATAGAGTAAAATGTTCTCTTTCGAACGGTTTTTGTGAAAAAAATATTAAATTCAGCTGTCTAGGATGAGGACCACTTTGTCAATTTTTTTTTTTTAGGTACGAAAGAGCGCTGCGGGGGCATAAGTTATGTTTTTTTTTTCATTTTTCGACAAACATTTCTGGAACGAATGCACAGTTTGAGATTAATTTTTACCGAACTTTCTGAGAAATGTAGCAATTTCCGATCACACCTTTTTTGAGAAAACAGGGTATTTCCCACTCTTAATAATTTGTGACTGGTTGACATTTTTTGCTCAATTGAGCATATTTTCAACCCTAATTACAGCAATATCACTTGAAATCGCTCTTACATCTGACATTGGCATATATATTGCCATTCCGCAACTGCGCTTGTTATACAAA
>SCLG01000649.1:51657-62413 GCA_004367875.1 Oikopleura albicans
CGTTTTTTTACACTTTCTGGACCAAAACGTATAGCAATTTCTAATTATCATACCAAATTTCCTACTCATTATTTAAACAAAAGTTAATTATCCCAACAATTTTTCATCAAAATAGTTCCCAAGATAACTGGTTAGGTGGTGTAAATACTATGCTTAAATGATTATGTCTCAAAAATAAAAGATATATTAGGACTTTTTTAAGTCAAACAACATTCTACCGAAACTGGTGACTGTTCAAAAAAATGTACGAAAGTTAATGGAATCGGCGAGCATCTCAGTCATCAAGAATATAGTTTGGATATCAAATATGACGAAATGAAATACGAATTACTAGTACGTTATGTCAAACAGCCGGTTATAAATAATAATGAAACCTATCTAATTTTTATAACTAGGGCGTCCAAGACATTTTACTCAATTACAAACACTGGGAACTATGCGAAGAATTGTCGTGCCGTAAGTCATTATACTTCAACAGTTAAATTTATATGTATATTAAAGGCTATAATTTAAAGCGTTTGCTTCAATGACGAATCAAGTTTCGCATAACGGACATGCTTTAATCCGTTAAATAGCGTTCCACATTTAAACACAAAGCCGTGTTTTGGAAAACTAAATTCGGAAATAGCTTGAAACGGAAAGAAATATTTTTCGATTTAGATAAAACCGTAAAAATCGAAGAATACAATTTATGGTGTAAAGATTAAAAGGCGCAGCCGGATTTGGTCGAATGGCGAAAAGGTCGAAGCCCTGAAAAGGTCGAAAAAGAAAATTTCGAAAATGGCATAAAAGGGTGAAGCCTGAAAAAGTCGAGTTCGAGGTTTTCAATTTTCGACTTTTCTGGTTTTTGGCCTCTTCAGGATTCTACCATTTTAGGTTTTGGCCCTTTTATGACATTTTCGACCTTTTCAGGGCGTCGACCTTTTCTGCATTCGACCAAATCCGGCTGCGCCGATTAAAATATATCGGTGAATATCAATATACATAAATAGACAAAAATTAATCTAAGTTATGAATGTTAAGCAACGTGGACTGAATGGGAGCCGTGGCAAAAATGTTCGGAAAGCTGCAATGGGGGTGAAAAATTAAGAAAACGAGACTGCACTTTGGAGGAGAATACTAAAGATGGCTGCGGACGTCAAAGTGGCAAAATGGATAATTTGAAATGCAATACGCAAAAGTGCCGTAAGAAAAAGGCCCATATTTGGTCATTTTCTTAATTTAATACCTTCAGCTATTTGGTCAACGTGGGGTCCATGGAAAGAATGCAGCGTTACATGTGGTGGTGGAGTTAAACATGGAAATCGAATTTGTCAAAATCAACTTGAGAATGCTCACGTATGCCCAGACGGTAACTGCATTGGACAAAAGGGATGTCAGGCCGATTCTGGAAATCTTCAAGATAGACACCAAAGTTGTAATGAACAAAATTGTCGTACGTTATAACTTATAAGAGCCAGAAATAATAATTAAAACACCTTGCAAAAATCTTAAATGAAGAACCGGAATTTTTTTCCGAATTCAACGGTTAACTGTCATGCAAAAAAAAATATGAAAAAATTTAGACGTAGAAAGTATATCTTTAATATTTTCTAAAGTATTTTCATAATGTTTTTTTTAATATTTTGAGAATATTTCTTACCTACTTTTAGAATAATTCTGCTTTACTACCAGAATATTTTTAAAATATTTCAAAAACATTTTCGAAATGTTTCAAAAATACTTTAAGAATGTTTCAAATATATTTCAAAGCTATTTATTTAGCAACATGGTCATCATGGACAAATCCGCCTTGTTCGAAATCATGCGGTGGTGGAATAATAACAAGAAATCGGATTTGCGAGTTTGGAAACATCGGTCAAATAGGTTGTGTTGGAGATCACAATAAAACTAAAATTTGTGAAACGCAAGAATGCCGTAAGATTGAAAACCTTTTTTGTATTTTATAACCTTTTTTATTAAATCTAGCAATCTGGACAAAATGGAGTCCATGGTCAGAATGTAGTAAATTATGTAACAATGGAATATCTACTCGTCATAGGTCATGTGAAAATGGTAGACAAGAACAAATCGGATGCGAAGGATCAAAAACTGAACGCGAATTTTGCAATACAATTCAATGTTTGTAAACCTTGTAATCCATAAATTAGCTCAATTTTTGTAGAATAATCTAGTACTGGTCTGTCACTCGAATCATTTTAAGGACGGGTCTATAGCGTTATTTACAAAAAATACTTCACGGGAAAACGCTATAAAAGCTATTACACTCTAATTATTTCATTAATTTGTGTTACGAGCTTATGTAGAAATGTTGGAAGTATCGCATGAGAAAATGTTCGACACCATAACCATCCACGTAGCGCCACCACATGGGCGTGAAGTTGAAGAAAATTCATATTTCAAACTCTATAGGCTTTCAGAGTTTATACGCTATTTATTAATTTTTTTGATCAAAATGCGTCAAATATCAATGCCAACAATAAACTGAAGAGTTTTTTTTAAGTAAAAGGTCTAGAACTCGAGCAATGTTTGAAAAACTGAAAAAGACAGGGGTTTCGCAACTACTCTTGACCTTTTGAATGAGTGATCAAAACAAGGTTTCGAAACAAACTCTTCATTTTATTGTGAACCAACACTAGACCTAAACGTCGACAGAAAAAACAAATCAATTCCATGCAAACTCTGAAAGCCTATAGCGTTTAAGTTTACTGTTGGTGTTGAAAAAAGGGCATCTTTACTAAAAAGTGCCCACTACATAAAATTTTAGATACAGTTATATAACCGAACTTCACCCACTATTTCTTTGAACCTTATTTATTACTATACAAAAATAAATTCAGAAAAAAATCACAAAATAATATCAGATTTTGAGGAAATAAGATGGGTGATTTTTTTCATTTAGGAATTTGAACGAATTTTTGAACGTTATTTTTTTCCAGAAATTCCTCAATAATGAACTTGTTTGTACTTCATAATTGTAGTAGAACCTGCACAAATTCATACAACAAAAAAAAGTTTTACTAAAATCTTGTTTTCAAGTTTTCGATTTTTATTTGTAAACAACTCTATAGACCCGTCCTTAAATACAATTTATGCATATACATCACCTAACCATGTGACTTAACACATTTTTTATGAAAGCTACAATGTCCCTTGGGACTTAATTTGTTTTTATAACTGATAAAAAATATAATAAATTTCCAAAAAAAGTGTTAACTCAATTGCAAACTGGTAATTCAAATGCAAAATGTTAAGCCAAATGGTGTTAATTCACATGACTAGATGCTGTATAGTATTTAAATAAAGATAATTTTCGTATGAATAGATTTTTAGACCCTTTTTTCTATTTGACTTATTACTCCCTTAAGGGTAGTACGGTCAATTTGTTTACAAATGAACATCATTTTTTTATTTGACCGTGTTGTATGCGTATAATTCACTTCGAGTAAACCTTAAATGTATCATGAATGAGTTCAAGTGCAAAAACTTTATTTCCGCCAAAAAATTCTTGAAATTTTGACCATTTCAATTTTTGAAAATATTGGGTGAAATACGAAATCGTTCACAGTAGTGGTCTTTGCTAAAATTTGTTTGCGTTTTTCGTTTCAGTTTATTTTACTTTTATAATCATCAATACTCCAAAGTAAGTACACAATTAATTGGATGAAAAACCAAGACCGCATTATTACCTAAAAACACCATATACACCACCTGTCTACGGAACTTAACAAAGTTCTGGGGAAAAAAAGGTGTTAAGTTCCGGGTATTTTGTTAAGTTCCGGGTATTTTGTTAAGTTTAGTAGTAACTTGTGAATACGGCAAACTGTGACGATCTGATTCTTTTTTTAATCTAATTGCAAGTTTTTTGACATCAGTTTCTACAGAGAACATTTTTATATTTTGTCCAAAAAAATATTTTTTTTTTCGAGTTGAAACTTCAAAGAAACAATAAAAACTCATTATTTCACGAACAAAAAAATATTTCAAAAATGTTCTCTGTAGACCAAAAAATTTATTGTTATAGAAACGGATTGCAAAATAACGCAAATGAATCTATAGGGCCATTAATTCACATTACTCGTTTAAAAAAACCGGATGTGCCAAGTTCACGGTCTGACTGAAGTTCACTGCCAATAGTTATGGTCTCGCAAAAAACGGGAAATGGATCACAAAGGATGGATATAGGTTCTCAGGGTAATCCCCAACTGATATAATGTATGCCCTGTCTTCAGAAACGTTTCTTTTTTGCATTTTTTGTAAACAAATTGACCGTACTACCCTTAAGTTATACTATGAACCAGGGTTGGCAACAACCGGTTTTACCGACTGGCAATTTGAGCCTGGGAGTTCAGTTCTGCACAGCTCACTTTTTACTTGTGGGCCCGAGTGGACATTTTTACATGTTAACAGTACATCCCCCCCCCATGATAAGGGCCCCCACGATAAGGGCCATCTTGGCCCGCTTTCTCATAATAAGGGCCATTTTCTCATGATAAGGGCCACTTTTTTGACGAAAAAGTTTTCTTTCTCATAATAAGGGCCAAAATAGGCATTTTTGGCCCATAAATTGAGATTTATTTCTCATAATAGGGGCCATTATCACTAAAAATATTTTTTTACTCATAATAGGGGCCAAAATCCGGTGTGTAGAGTCACTCTACTAGAGTGGCCCTTATTATGAGAGATTTGAGTTTTTGTCTGATAGTCTGGCAAAATCAGAAAAAATTGTCCAATAAGATTGCCGGATATCTGAAAAAAAATCAACTTTGTCATAATAAGGGCCACCCCATAACAAGGGCCACTTTTTGAGGAGACAAAAGTGGCCCTAATCATGAGGGGGGAGTGTACTAACGGAACATTTATGAAATAACGGTTTAATAACCGATAATTTCAGTGTTACAATAACAAATCAAACTGATAAATGATGTAAAACAGCGTAGAAACGATTCTTGATTTTGTGTCTAAAGAATTGGTATAAATATGTGTTCAAAATTTAAGAAACTGTAATATTAGTGGGAAAATAGGGTAAATTCATTGAATGTTTTGTTTTAGGTGCTCTTTATAAAGCAAATAAACAACTAACGTACAAAAACGCCTATGAATTTTGCGAAGCGAAAAACAGAGCATTAATTCAAGAAACTCAAATAGCAGCCTTTAATGAACATTTAAAGAAGTTTACAAAAAATGCATTTTGGGAGAGAATTCAACCGAGCCCGTCCAATCCCTGCTCCGTTGGAGAAGTTTTATATTATAGATCAGGGAAAAATGAAGCTGAACGTTCGAAATCTAGTTGTTCTCATCGTTCGAAAACAGGCTATGAAGCCGTTTGTATTGGACCAGGTAAATTCAACTTCCGTATTACAGTCCCTACCAGGGATGGAATAAACTTATTTTGGCAAAAACGCAATCTCGCTCACAAAATCAAATTTTTTAATTAATTATCTTAACTTGGAAATACCTAGCAATGTGGCTGGAATGGAGTTCATGGACGACTTGTAGTCAAAGCTGTGGAAAAGGTAGTAGAATCCGGAACAGAAAATGTCCAATTGGGGCTACAGTTGGTGGGCCGGGCTGTACAGGTCCCGAACAAACGACGGAAGAATGCGAAGAACAGGACTGCCGTGAGTAGCAATTAAATCTGGAATGCAAACTATTAACTCCAATGGTTACGTGGTGTGTTAAAAAGTACATATTTTGTAATTGGAGGCACTCATCTTGCTACGCCATTTTTTTTATTTTTTTCTTTTTTGAGTTTAATAAATCACAAGAAATGGATTCCAATGGAGTGTACACCAGATGACTCGTTATTGGGCTACTAAATTGGTTTTGAAAAATAGCCCTATAACGAGTTTTTAGCCCTATAACAGGTTAGGCCTACGCAAAGGCGTGGGTTAAAGCTGGAAAAACTGATTTCACTAGCCCTATAACGAATTTTTGGAATTTCGCAATTCGCAAAATAGCCCTATAACGGGAAAGAAGCATCTTTACACGTTAAAAATCTTGGGAATTTTCCAAAAAAAAGAAAAACATGGATCTAGAATTAGGTCAAATTTTATTATACATTTTTCAACAGAGAATTATCAAATTAGTATTAAAATTGCGTATTTATTTTTAAACTCGCAAATTCCGACATTGTGCCTAAAAGATAACGGAATCGACTGAATTGGTATAATGTTTCAATGATCGAAAGGGGAATTTGTCTAAAGGGTAATTTGCCGACAAACAAAAAAATAAAGTGGATAAAGGCAAAGGTAATAAAGAGTAATCCGTCGAAAATTTTAAACAAAAATCATGACAACAGGTGCGCGCCGTTATGTTACAATTTATCCGTTCGTCCAGTTATCTTACACTTTAACAAAAAATTTTCTGGCGTTATCGCCTATGCACTACGGCGTTATTTTTCAATTTTCTCTTATCATACATTTTGTTTTCCTTTGATTTTGTAAGATAACGGCGCACTTGATGTATCTGTCAATTTCAATTCTTTTTTCCCTCGAATTTTTTATTGTGAATAAATAGTAAAGGTGATAACAATTTGTCGACAAATTCCCCTTTCGACTTTTTAGACATTATACCAACTCAGTCTGTCATAGCAATTCAGGAAAGCGGTCGGTTGTTGGGTTAAGAGGCTGTTGTTATGGACGGATATACTTAATAAAGATACATATACGTATGATCATATGATGAGTCATACATTTAATTATAATTTTTTACAGGTAGCCCTATAACAGATTCGTGAAAAAGTGAAAAAAATCTAGCCCTATAACGGAATTTTAGCCCTATAATCGATCAGGCGTAGGCGGAATTGGCAAAATTTCGGTTTCTCAAAAAGTAGCCCTATAACGAGATTTTAGCCATATAACGAGTAGCCCTATAACGAGTCATCTGGTGTATATGAAATTTTTGGACCACTAGAGGTTCTTCAAAATAACCAAGCCGCCTCTAGAATATTGAACTCGAAAAAATAACTTTATTCGTCTCGCTCCATTGATGTGCTATAGCAGTTGAATTAGTCTCATCTGCGTAGAACAGTAAAGCACAAATTTAGCGTTGCATTTTTGCAACACTAACATAAGACTAATTTGACAGTAATAATTGTTGAAACTAAAACTTAACGATCTGGTTCCATTTTGACGGGACTGAGAATATGAGATATCAAGGTGTTTTTAACTAGTATACAGTGTTGGAAACGTTGGGATGCGTTGACCAACGCCCAACCAACGCGTTGGGAGCGTTGGACGTTGGGGCAATTTATCTCCCAACGCGTTGGGAGCGTTGGGCGTTGGGACAATTTTTCGCCCAACGCGTTGGGAGCGTTGGGGAAATTTTTAGCCCAACGCGTTGGGAACGTTGGACGTTGGGGCAATTTTTCGCCCAACGCGTTGGGAGCGTTGGGCGTTGAGGAAATTTTTAGCCCAACGCGTTGGGAGCGTTGGGCGTTGGGGCAATTTTTAGCCCAACGCGTTAGGAGCGTTGGGCGTTGGGGCAATTTTTCGCCCAACGCGTTGGGGGCGTTGGGGCAATTTTTTGCCCAACGCGTTGGGAGCGTTGGGCGTTGAGACAATTTTTTGCCCAACGCGTTAGGAGCGTTAGGCGTTGAGGCATTTTTGGGAAGTTTTTCCAACGCAATTTTTTCTCAAAATTAATATTGTACAGTGTTTTTTTTTCTTCCTTTTTTGCCATTATTTGCTAGAAGCCACATCACGTGGCGTCAATAGGATTCGTTTTTCAGTCGAACATAACGAATTATACCTGAGTTGCAAAAAAAAATTTTGACACGTCCGGTAAAATATGTGTCAAAAAACGTAAAATTTCGGGACAAAATTGCAGAGACGAAGTTGGTGAGAGAAAAAAAAATTGGAAAAAGACTTGGAAGATGTCTAGACGAATCTTGAAAATCACAAAGATTTCAAGCTCAGGTGAATATATTGCACAGGGTGCGCAGTTATCTTGCGAGCAGTTATTATGCGAAAATTGCCGCTATTACGTTATCTTGCGACTTTTCAGAATTTTGTTTTTCGGGATTTATAATAGTTATATGCTATGCACTGAGCAGTTTTCTTGCGAAAAACGCTTATCTTGCGACTTTTCAAGGACCAAGTTCGCAAGATAACTGCGCACGCTGTGTAGTCAAACTGAAAAAAATTGCTTTAATTGGGTTTGAACAAAAGATAGTCTTTTTAGGTTATGTAAAAGTAACATTTTAAATCGCTGTAGCCTCGTACAGAAAAGCCATAAATGGGATTTTTTAGATGGTTAAAACAGGAAAAGCGTGCCTTAAATGCGTTTGAAATTTTCAATTATGGCTTTCAAGGGCCTTCAAATAATGCAATTTATTTTACATGATTAGAACAGAGGAAGAATGCGTTAATTGGGTTTGAAATTTTCGAGTATGGCTCTTTGGGGCCTTAAGACCCAAATAATGCAAATTTCATCACCTATACGTTAAACGGGTTTGAAAATTTAAATTTTAATTAAAATAACGTTAATATCTTTAGTTAATATCCTGCAAAAAATACCACAAAGGGAAATTCCAGCGTTGTTTTTTAAACCCAACTAAAGCATTTTTCATTTTGAATACAGGGGTTATATATTACACGGAAAAATGCGTTAATTGGGTTTGAAAAATGAATCCTATAACACAATAAAGTTTAGATTTTGTTCAAACCCAATTAATGCAAAACTTATATGGAGCTGGCATTAAAAACTAACGCTCTTTAGGTAATTTTAAGGTGAAATTCACCTGGTGAATGTATTGGATTTTGCAGGGCGTAGGCGGATAAGCTGGAAAAAATTTTCCGAATACTGTCAAAACGGCACGAGCGGGGACAAGTGAAACATAACGGCGCACCCTATATAATAAAACAAGGAGGTCTGGTTTCAAAGCCCCGAGTTTAAAGCCTCGACCGTCATAAGGTCAAGTCAGTTTTTTGCACTGAGGTCAAGTCCGTGTTTTGACAGATATCATGTTTCCCTGGTCACGTGAATATTTTTGTACAATTTGAGAATATTTAGCGCGATGTACGCTCAAAAAAAAAATTGCGTTGGGAAGTTGGAGCGGTCAACTTGGGCGTTGGGAAAAAACGGTGCATTGGCCAAGGCTAGCGTTGGGCGTTGGGGAAAATTAGTGCGTTGGCCAACGCTTGCGTTGGGCGTTGGGAAAAATTTGTGCGTTGGCCAACGCTAGCGTTGGGCGTTGGGAAAAATTGGTGCGTTGGCCAACGCTAGCGTTGGGCGTTGGGAAAAATTGGTGCGTTGGGCGTTGGGAAAATTTGGTGCGTTGGCCAACGCTTGCGTTGGGCGTTGGGAAAATTGGTGCGTTGGCCAACGCTTGCGTTGGGCTTGGGAAAATTTTGTGCGTTGGCCAACGCTTGCGTTGGGCGTTGGGAAAATTGGTGCGTTGGCCTACCCACTTTCACTTCGAATCTAACTAAACAGAGAACCCTTCAGAATTACACAAAACGGGTAACGGATTTAGACTTAATGAGTGAATACGCTAATTATTATATGTACATCCACTGCGCCGTTATGTTTTACCCGTTATTTCATTTTTTTGTAATCTAAATAAATAAACAATCTAAAAAAAAATTGCTTGTGATAAATGACAACAGATTTATAATTTAACTCGCGTATTAACACCCCTTGCGCCAATATATGTCGCGATACATGTCGCTCCATTATCGTTTTCAGTTCTTTAAATTATCTCAACACATCGGTGTATAGAACTGAGCCGATTTATTTCTCTCTTTTGTTCTTTGGTTTTAAAGATAACCACACAGGGGGTGTACTCAGAAGAAACAACGTAATTAAAATGTAGTTACACTTGGTTATGAAGACTGTATAACAGGGAAATTTATTTCTTTTTACTTTATTTTGAGAAAATGTGGTATAAGTTATAGTATGAGTCATGACACTAACTGTAATTAATTTTTTTCTGAACATAAAAGTGAACTTTGATATCCATTTGAAGTTTAACTGTACTGTGCCGACACTCCGGCATATTCGTACATTACAATATTGCGTAGACGGAAAAATATATGACAACTTAATATTCTAGCAACTTATTCTGCATGGAGTGAGTATACGGAATGTAGTGCATCATGTGGAACTGGACAACAAACCAAGAAACGTTATTGTATTTACCGAAATAGTCGTTCAAAGTTATGTCCTGGTTATAACGTCAGTCATACTCAAAACTGTGAAACACAGACCTGTCGTAAGTTAATTATGGACAAAGATTATTTTGTTCTGGGCAACCGTTAAAGTTTATAAGGAACGGTTTCATGAGTTGAATAACCTTCCTTTAAGGATGGTCATGAGTCATGACNTACGAGTGTTAAAAGCGCCCAAAATTTCCCTCTCATACTCTGCCCAATAGATCAACATAAAAGATCAAAACCCGCAAGTTGGGAAGGGATCCACCCGAATAACTTTCGAAATCCGCTCTAATCCGTCTCCTTTCAAGATCAACATTTGCTGATGACATAAATTGCAAAAATGGGGAACAGACTGTACTATCTGTCAGCAGATTCAGAGTAAATAAATCACTGTAACCAAAAAAACATTGACTTTGGGGTGTTTATGGCATGCACTGCAAAATATAAGAAACACGTTTTTCAAATATCTCAGAGGTTTGCAAATCATGTGATTTCAAAATAACACTTTTTTAGCAGTTTAAAATAAAACCAAACATCAAAAAAGTGTTCTCAAACGAAACTCTCAAACGAAAATTGTTCACTCAAATGACAATTGTTAT
>SCLG01000650.1:8183-50293 GCA_004367875.1 Oikopleura albicans
TTTTTATCAACAAACAAAGCGGAAAGTTCATACCGTCTCCGTATACAATATGATGTTTATCTTATTTCCTTGACTCTACGAATTGAACAAGCTTTAAAAATCTGTCAGATGTTCAAGATAAATTAATTATTAAAATATATACCCATTAACTTTACATTCATTTATCGGATTTAAAATTGTAGTTTTTGGAGTACAATGTTTAACACAGATTATACCAATTGTTTATGTCGTTGCACCTGGACCATGACCGCCATCATAATAAAATTTTCTAAACGTGCTTTCTTAACGGCCGCGATTAATTTTGCGGTTTTTATACGTGTTAACGCAAGATTGGTATACTCAAGAAAAAAAATGTTTCTGCAATTAGTTTTTGGGTTGTACTTTTCTAGATTGTTAATTCCAAAAGAACTTGGAAGGACTTTATTATCATCAAACCCTGGTCAATTGATAGTACAACAAAAAATACTTTTGGTGATCATTTTCTCGATTTTGAAATTTATTTATTAACGACGGGCCCCTCACCTCTTCAGATATGAAAGTCGTAAACCTTTTACACTTTTTACACCTTTTTGTATTTTTAGCGTCTTTCGTGAAAAAAAAAAAAATTTTCCGAAAAAAAGGAATTCAATATCATGATAATTGTAAAACTAGATACGACGTCGGATTCGTTTTAGCTCAAGTTCACGGGCTCGTGGATGCCTGTCAAACGAATTACTTGATTCAAAGACTCTTTAAAAGTATTTTACGATAAAAGTTTTTTAAAATTCATGGTGAAAAACGCCCCTTATGTGCATTTTTCTGACGCGTCGAGTTTTTTTTTTAACAATTGGTCATATCCGTCCTTAAGATTTTTGAACATCCTAGAAATTATGAATATTAAAGTTGTTGTTTAATGGAAGCTCAAAAGTTAAACGGTTTCCATTTTAAACTCAAGTACTCTCGGAACCTTATTGTCAAAAGTTAGTTTCAAGTCTAACTTCGGTTGCTCAAGTTTCGGCTCTTGCATTAAAAGCTCTTTATGAACTAGAATATATGTATTAGAATATTATGAATACTCTTTTCCTATCCGTTTCGAATGTTATAAGAATCTTGTCTTCACGTGCCAGCAATTTTTGTTGATATGTTTTTCGGACAAAATTCCGTTTAAACTGACACACCCATTTTATACTTTATGAAGATGTTATGAAGGCGCATGCCAAAAATCCATATTTTATGGTCTTTTTTCTGCGTGTAAGCCCTATTTGTTGCCTCACGTAGGTTCGAGGGCGGTCCCTGATTGGCCCGTCTCCTCTCCTCCAGGAGTCCTCCTATCTAAATTTGTTATCACGTGGCATAGAGTGTGCGGTTGGTTTATAGAAATGATTTTTTGTATCTATTTCACATATTATATGTCGTGAATTTACGGTATTCCATCCGAATAAACAACGTGTTTTTGATCCAGTACACAGTGTGTACTACACACACAAAACCCGTGTTCTAGAATTCTATTTGAGATTCAAACGATCAATAATGAAGCTACGTGACAGAATGTTGTCACTCTCAAACTCGATAAAGAAAAGTTATTGATCACGACGTTGATTCGATGTATTGCGCAAAAACCAGGATAAATAATATTTTTTATGACAAAAGTGGTTCTTTAAAAAAAAACGAGTACGTGAAATATCCGTTTTGGGTACAGTGGTGGATGCGAGAACGTAACATTTTCACTTGTAAAAAACTGTTACGTTCTCGCGATTTTGTTTCGTTCTCGCATCCATGACTGTATCGCGTAATAACACTTTTAGACGATTTATACAAAATTATGAAATAACTGAATGAAACAAATTTTGTTTTTTTTTCGCAATTTTTTTCTTCTTTGAGTTTATTATAAAAAATAATTTGTCCCAAGCAGATGGGTTTTTTACACTTAACATACACGTTTAATAATGTGAATGTAGAAAACATTAAGATGTTAATATTATTATAATAATATTACAACATTATAATATTTGTTAATGTAATTAAGCGTAAAACACATTGCGAAATATACGGAAATAAATGGTTATTTGTTTTGATGAGTTATTAATTGTTAAATTTGAAGGTTATAATCTATAAATTACCGCTTGGTATGATAAAAGGCAATAAATAATAGATTGTGCATTTTCACCACCGGGCGCACAATCGGGTAGTCAAATTGGGCGCACGGGATTTAAACAGTTAATTGTGTAAGGTGTGTACAAAACAAATGCTGGTAAAAATGTAACATCTCGGAAGATTTGCTAATATAACTGGTTAGGTCATCAGTGACGGGCAAAAACGTATCGCGATGTACAATTATTTTACAAACGTCCTATCCAATTATCTTAACAAAATCCAATTATCTTAAAAAAACCGTGAAAAAAAGGCAATAACCAAACCAACTTTTTTTCCAAAAAAAGTACTTCCATTCGACGTGAAATTAAAAAGTGGTACGTGACCAAAAAATGGCCCATTTGGAAGCCTTAAATCAAATTTATCACGTGACAGGGTGAACTTGAGCCAAAACTGGATTAGCCGAGTACAATCCACTTTTCAATTTTACGTCGAATGGCCAAAATACTATTTATCGAAAAACATTTGGTGCTTATGGATTATTTTTTTTTTCTCTAATATTTTTGTTTTTAAGAAAATTGAAAAGAAGTAATTTTGTATCATCAAATCAGTTTAAATTAAAGTTTGCATGGCATGCACATTTGTACTGTAATTTTACGTTATAAGTGTGAAAGTTATAAAGTTTATATTACGTAGGAATATGTTATATCTTACATTACGCGAAANCAGAAAAATAAATAAATAAAAAATAGCTGTTAAAACTAGGTTTGTTCCATAAAACGATGGATTTTTGACATTGGTCAAAACTCACGCTTAAAATGCGAATGATAGAGATTATTACAGAGAAATATTTTTTGACAACAGAAAATTTCAAGGTTTGTACATTTTACACAAAAAAAATCATGAAAAACGAATGAGAGGAAAGGTTTCAAATTAGCGCGTAAAAAAAGTGGAGGAAAACCTCCAGCGCGGTATCAGGGTGATACTCGCTCGTGTTGATGGTGCCAGGCGGTTAAAGACGATTTAAATTATACAAAATTATGAAATAACTGAATGAAACAAATTTTGTTTTTTTTTTCGCAATTTTTTTTCTCCTTTGAGTTTAGTATAAAAACTAATTTGCCGCAAGCAGATGGGTTTTTTACACTTAACATACACGTTAAATATTGTAAATGTTATAGAAAACATTAAGATGTTAATATTATTATAATAATATTACAACATTATAATATTTGTTAATGCAATTAATCGTAAAGCATATTGCAGAATATACGAAAATAAAAGGTAATTTGTTTTGATGAGTTATTAATTGTTGAATTTGAAGGTTATAACCTATAAATTATCACTTGGTACGATAAAACGCAATAAATAATGTGCAGTTTTCACCACCGGGCGCGCAAGCGGGTAGTCAAATCAGGCGCACGGAAGTTGAACAACATCAGAGCTGTTAACTGGGTGAGGTGTGTACAAGAAAACAAATTTTGGTAAAAGTGTTAACATCTCGGAAGATTGTTAATATATCTGGTTAGGTCATAAATGACGGACAAAAACGGACCACGATGTACGCGATGTAAAATTATTTTACAAACGTCCTATCCAATTTTTTTTTCCAAAAAAAGTACTTTAGCCATTCGACGTGAAATTAAAAAGAATGGCACATTTTGAGGCCTTAAATCAAATTTATCACGTGACAGGGCCAACTTGAGTCAAAACTGGATTAGCTCACTACAATCCACTTTTTAATTTTACGTAGAATGATCAAAATATTTTTTCGAAAAGATTTGGTGGTTATGGCTTATTTTTTTTCTCGAAGTACTTTTGTATCTTCAAATCTGTTTAAATTACAGTTTTGCATGGTATGCACATTTGTACTGTAATTTTACGTTATAAGTGTGAAACTTATAAAGTTTATATTACGTTGGTAATGACTCTGTTGGTTGGGTAATGTAAGGTAATTATCGGGCTACCTTACGAAAATGGTTCTCTTCCTTCTAAATATGAGAATTCAAAATAGAACGTTTCTCGAGATCGGTTTCAACAATATTTGCTTATTTTTAATCGATCATTGAGAAAATCACGCTTACTTCTCAAAATTAGAGAATGCATCTCTAACAGTACCTCTTTAATGTTACAGTATGAGGTAAAATAACGTGCTTCGCGCTTTCTGAAACTTTGTATTATGATAAGCTTAGAACTCCCCTGGTATGTTATTTCCGGTTATTTCGGAAAACCTGCGCATTATTCTTGTATTTCGGTATATTTCTTGTATTATGCAATCTAATTTTTCACTACCTCTAAACATATTTGCTTATTTTTAATCGATCGTTGAGAAAATAAGGATTTATTCTCAGAATTAGTAAATGCATTTCTAAAGTTACCTTTTTTGAATGTGAATTTAAAGAAAACTGAACTGGTCATCCGGATTTGTGTGTACTTTAGGTTGTAATTCGCGGTATTTGGGCCGATATAAAAATTGTATTTACCTAAAGTTACATCAAGGTTATTTTGTGGAATGCCAATTGTAAGAAAATGTACTTACGGAGGGGTCTGTCGTGTTTTTTACAAACTTGACGTTCCGAAAAACCGATTTTTTAGCACGTTATATTGAAGTGATTGAATTTTCTATCTCTGTATCAATAAAACACAAGTTCCGGCATCCCACGAAAATATTTTTTGTGATATTATAGTTCTAAGGATCGACCGCGTATTGCTACTTGAACTTGACAAAAACGGAAACTTGACGCTTGAATACCACCAACACTATTGGTGGTATGGATTTCCTTTTTTTTGATCAAATGTTTCGAAAAATAAAGCGCAAAAAATGACCTGTCATTTTTTCCGTAATTGATCCAAAATAAAAAATATCTTAGAAAAACCTAAAAAATGGTGCATTTATATGTATTTTTTGACATTTATTGGTTAACACTTTTAATAAGCTATTAAAAATTGTTACGAATTTGGGATAACCACACAGGATAGGTTTATGATTATTAAATTGAAAGTTTATCAAACCACCTCCGCGTTTAAACCGCAGATAAGTTACCATTTCTCGCCAAAAAACGATAGTTATCCAAACGAAAAAAAACAAGCTTAGTCTTAGTTATGATGCAAATTTTTTTAATGTTCGATAAAAGAAAACGTTTAACTTAACTCCTCACTGACATACAACAAAATCACGTTATTATAGAAAAAATGGCTTGTTTTGGAAACTTTATGTAACGATAAAAACACAAATTCTATGGACAAATTTCCCGCGATAATTTTACCTAGGCCTAAAAATTATTTTAATGATAATGTCGGTTAGCCAATCAAAAACCATAGAGTCTTAGTCTAGGTAAGCGCACGCCAAATTAAGGTATATGGACGCAAAGTAAAGATATTTGATTTCGAAAAAGATTAGCCGCCAACTAAGGGTCGGTCTTAATCACAAAGTGAGATAAAACTGTTAAAAATGACAACGCCAAGTAAGGGTAGGGTTGCAAACAGAGGCCTCATGAGAGTAGGTTCGGAAAAACACGAAACGTACCCTTATTTAGCGTTCCACCCTCTTCTTTAAACGCCGCTTTGCGGGACTGTTTTATCATCAATTAAATTGAGCGTACCCTGTAAATTCGTTTTTTCTCATTTTTTCAAAAAAAAATGTCCCAGTGTTCAGTTCAGCTCCATTTCTAACATTTAAATCCCATGTAGAAAACACGTTTTAAATAGTTATTTTTTCTTAAAAAGATTCTTAAAATAAAATTTTAAATGCACTTGTAATTGAAATTGAGGTTAGCTCTTCTGATTGCCATGTTTCAAATGCACATTTTATTTTATTTTTGTCTTCATTAGTGAGGGTGAGTTGTTGAGAGGGTAGATTGTGGTTGCCGGATGATTACGAATTAAATACCACCAATAAATGTTGAAAGTTCATCAAGACCACAATCTAAATTGAAATACTCTTGAATGATAACTACTGTATTACGTCGGTTTAGTCCACTTCAAACCACCGATTGAGCTGGAACAAAAGTGTCTCAAAAGGGTCGCCAAATAAGGGTCCCTCAAATAAGGGTCGTTTTCGCCAAATAATGGCCAGTCGCGCTGAATACGGGTCGCTTTTTTCAGAAAATATTATTGCTCCAAATAAGGGTCCTAGAACTTTATGAGTCATGCGAACGTGTCAACAAAAAGGCGATACTGTATCGCCGACACAACTGTAAATTACATCTAGAACGATTTTTTTTATTGAATTTTCATACAATACAATTTACATCAATCATATAAAATTATAAGATTCACATTTTGTTATCAATGGAACCCATCAGAAATATGCTGAGCAAGTTATATTTATCTCTCATCGTTCTGAGCGGTTTTGACCTGCTACCTTATAGGTAATTGACGACTAGTATGATTTTATACTGATAATACATCAAAATTTTATGGGCAGCCGTCTAGACCCATAGGGAGACATTTGTGCAAATTTGACAATTAACTAAAAAGTTAATACAGGGCGAATTAAGGGTCGTATTGAGGGCGTATTAAGAGTCGATTAAAGATTTTTGGAAAACGATTGATGATAAATCAGCATGAGCAGATTTTTGATTCTTGCGAGTTGTTTTTAAGGTGGCACCTTAGGGACCCAAGATCGATTTGTTGTAAAATTTTTTAACGTCCAACGCCCAACGCCCAACGTTTCCAACACTGCTTATATCCTTAGCGGGTATCTGGTACCGGGTATCATGGTACCAAAGTCTAGTAAAAAATGCCCATGGGCCATGGGAAGCAATGTTAAAATTAGCGACCCTTATTTGGAGCAATAATACTTTCCGAAAAAAAACGACCCTTACTTAGTACAAACCACCTTTATTCAGCACCCCTGCAGTTATTTCTTGTTAAAATTTGTTTTCACTTGAAAAGTATGTTCTTTCTGTGTGCTTCTTATCACTGCGCGTATGTTATTTTTCTATTTGAATATTTTACGATTATGGCCAGATGTTAACGCACCATAAAACATTATTAGAATTACAACTCTGCATTTGCATAAAATAAACCAACGTTACACGGACAAGGACCGCCCAATCGCGCCCGTCAACGTTGTAAAAACCCTTACGTTTTGACAAATCCTTTCGTGGGTTTCATAAATATTTGCATTTTAGAAAAAAAAAACGGAAAACAATATTTTTGTTTGTCGATCGGAGATGAAGTTGTACAATATTTTTAAATATACTCGTTTTTCATAGATTATAAACGATGAAATATATAATTTTAAGAGTGTGAAATACCCATTTTTTTTAGAAAAGGTGTGATCGGAAATTACTACATTTCTCGCACACACCTACATGTATTATAGAAATCTGGGATGCCTTTTACTGAAACTTGTTACGGACGGAAAATGTTTGGACTCACCGACAGGGTTCGGAAGACGGCTCACATAAGCCATGGCTTATTTTTTTTGGTTTACATGAGCTAAGCTAAGCTGAGCCAAAACTTTTCAAGCCAGAATATAAGCCGACTTTGCGAAGTCCTGGTCACCGCCTTAAAGGAACATTTAAAAAATATGTAAATGAAAGTTTTTTTGCGATAAAACAGTCCCACAAAGCGGGCGTTAAAGATACATTCAGACTAATATGTGGGATAATTTGAGCCACCTGCCAAGCGGGAGTACAACTATGTCTTGAATTTATTTTTAACTTTTTTTTTAATGATTCAATCTGATGGGTAATTAGATAGAAGTTTAAGTTTGAAATGACCCAAGAGCCCTTAAAGATTCAAAAAATATAATTTTTACAACATACGGGCTTTATTATGTTAAAGTCGTATAATACCAATTTGGTACACACAGGTTGATAAACATAAACATGTTGCATCTCTTGAACTGCATAAATATACAAAAACGTTATGTGATTAGTGGAAAATGAGTCATAAGTTCACTTGCAGAATAAAACTCTCGAAATCTCAAATACATATAAATAGCTCTAGACAGCTTTTCGCCCAACGGTTTGATTTTTTTTTAAATATTTAAGCATTTGTTTTTTTTCGTATTTTTATATCAAAATTTCAAATTTTAAATTTTACTTGGCAACGTACAAAAGTTTCCTGTGAAATAGTTTTTCATAAACAACGGAAAAAAGGGAACCAGGTAGACGAATAATCAATGTCAGGTTTATTTATTATACTCCAGGTGCGCTGTTATCTTTCAACACTAAATTGAATAAAGTGAAAGATAAATTATCTTAGATAATGGAAAATCGAAAGATAACGGTGCAGTGCTTTACACATAAGGATATGTAGATCGGAAAAAAATCTCAAAAACGTAAAATGTAACCGGACGAACGGGAAAATAGAAAAATAACGGGTGAAACATAACGGCTTACCCGATATAACATAATAAAACTAACATACTTTGTTTTATCTCAATTGTGATTTTTGATCGAGGACTCTAGGTTAGGGTGGGAACGGAAAAAAAATCAATGCGACAGATTTTTTTCTTACTTATAGAGTATAGCTTATACTGTATAATCGATGTCGGGGAATCCGAAAATTGCAATAAAAAATTGTCTCGAGGTTACTATCGGACATAAAGTGAGATATTTAACCTTGAAAGGTCCAGAAACACCCTAAGCCGGTCACGGTAAATTTAAAATATCGTAAGACATGACAAACTGTATATAAGGTTTTTGTTCTAACTTTTGTAAGTTACAAATTGTAACAATAAATAATAACGGCTGTATAGAGGGGGGTATTTCAATTATGCGTCGCTTTGCGATTTCCACTCAAAGTCCCGTTTCGATCCAGAATTGTACTGAAAAAGTCCCAAAATTGTCTAGTTTTTGAAAAGCGGCCCAAAATTGGGGGCCCAGAATTGAACTACCCCTGTATATGTTTTGTTGTTCAAATTTTAAAACAAAAACACAAGTAAAGTCTGAAAATGTACCCCTATTTGGATCAAAAACGGTACGTTGACATTAAATAACGTTAGTGCATCTTATTCAAACAATCGTAAAGATTTAATTATGATGTACCTTAAATCCGTTTTAAAATGAAAAATTAAAAAAATATGTTATTTTGTGGAGGGCCGTCGTGAACATACCGTTTAATGTTTAGAACATTACCGAATTTGCTGATTGAACATTCAACGCTATTCTGGGTCTTGTAAATTTGCGGTATCGTACCAAACATTACCAATTTCAGAATAAACGGATTAGCAGTTAATAGATGTCAGTGAACAAGTAACGGCATGGTATTGGTCACGAAGGGTTTGGATCTTTTGTGATTGAATTAGGGTGCCCGCGGTTTCTCAGTTCAATGATAAAAACCGTTTGTTAATACCTGGTTAGACTTTTAGTCAATATTTTTTTGCTTGTAAAAACAACGGTTTTTCCCATTTTGACCCGTGGGAGTTAGAGTTAGGAACTTTGGTGGTGAAATATTTTGCTCTATGGAAAACGCTCAATCCAATGTGCAACACCCCAAATTTTAACCGCGGACACCCTAGATTGAATCTTCCAGCATTTTGGACCCAATAAACAGAGCTGTGGTTATGTTCAGTCGTAGAGGCTACATCAGTTAATTAATGTTTCACGATTCATTTTTTTATGAGTTTTCGTACACCGTACGGTAAATTTACAGTGACACATTTCAGGCTGTTTCGCAGAATAATTGAAAGAGGAGACATGTTATGGCGCTAGAGAGCATTTTGTATGTCAAAAAGGACAAAAAAGGAAATCCCAGTTCTGGCGTCCGGTGACTTCATATGTCTAATGTTTTCAAATCATTTAACTTGGTGACCTTGAAATTTTATGAACGAGACACGAAATCGCAAAAATCTCACATAAGATTGGGCGCGGTAAATTTCTTCACAATAAATAAAGAAAAACTAAATCAATAGCATTAACAGTAGTTAAGTGATTGATCACGTTTCAAAAAAATTTCAATATCAAATTTCAAACGTTTATTAAAAAAGTGTTCAGGCGTTGTGATTATTATCCAATATTTCAACGAAATTAACCATTTATCGGTATATTTTAGATCGTCATTTTGGACAATAAAAGACATTAATAGTCTATACTTGTTTGTTAATGTCTTTAATACTGTATAGATTACTTATTTTTGAAAAATGGCCTTTCATTAGACTTGATTTTTCAGCCAGAAGGGTATGGGCCATACGGTATGGCCCATCCATAAGATAATAACAAACAAGCATTTTTTTTTGAAAAATTCATCGAGAATCTAACTGGTTCATTTTGATGAAACTCGGCCATTATGACTAATTTTTGTTAATGGAAATTATGATCGGAATTTTGAAATATCAAAATTCTAGAATTTGAAGGTCAAATGAAATTTGTAGTTTCCAAAACCATTAATATTTATGTTTGAACCACACAAGTTGTGTTCAGTCTGTAGGACTGACCCATCCTTAATCAGTTTATTATCCAGAAAAAAATGTTATTTTCCCGAAATGTCTAGTAAAAGAAAGACGGTCAGTCAAGTTTAAGTGTAGGTCAAAATTAATTCATTTTAGTGGAATTTTTGAGCACGTTCTTCAAATTGACCATGCTCCTACATGATTCGGTGACAAAAATAGGGTTAACAAGTTCTAAGCAATAAATAATTATCTTGAGACATAGATTATAAATGTTTACTGGACGTCCCAGTGGAGTCCCATGAATATTTCTATTTGATAATCGTTTGTTTAAAAAAAACGTAAATAAAAAGCGGTTAAAATGCTAGCGGGTTAATGTTTTCAGAGTATGATTATTAATAATTGTATTAATAACTTATTACGTAATTTTCGTTGTTCGACGTAAATCCTAGGCAATGTACTGTCGGCGATGTACAGTCTGTCGCATAAAACATAACAAGAATGAACCGAGTAAAAAACAGCCCGTTAATGGCCCGCCCTCTGTAAAATATTGTGCGACATGAAATTCATAGTGATCATTCATAATTTGATATCACGGATATAGATTTTCAATATTTTTTGTCTTATGTGTTACGACACGTTTATTTGGTGACAAACTCTCAAAATAAACGTAGTCTTTGAGCTCCGCTTAGTGTGGCTGCTATAGCATGAAACAGGCTGTCCGGACCGAAATTTTCGGTGTGCCGTACACCTGTTGAATTGGGGACATGTGGTCTTTTTTCAACGTTTTAAGGCCTAATAATCATATATTTGTGCTATAACAGGTTGCGCCGTTATGGTTCAGCTCGTTACGTTTCAGTTTTTCCCGCCCGTGCTGTTATGTTTCACTATTTTGAGAAAATATTTAACTTATGGGTTCACTTTTTTCACGCTCGGGCCACTTTATTTCACTATTTTTCGAATGTATTTGTGAAACGTAACGGCGCATCCTGTGCGTAATTATGAGTAAAACAATGGTTATACATGTTTATTTTAACCTCATATTGATGAAAAGGGTTGTTTGCATATAAACACATTCTGGGAGTTAAGCTAAGCTGTTAATGCGAAAAATCTTTGCCGAATCGGGAACTTGTCAAATTGGGGCCATTGAACAAATTTTAAAAATCTTTGCCTGATTGGGGACGAGGACTGTAATTAACTTCGGCGTACTTCTTCAAGTAACTCAACGTGTATTGATTTCTAACCACTCATTCATTCCGTTATCGAACCACCATATTTTTGCTATTTTGCTACATTTTAAAATCACAAAAACATCAAATATAATAAATATTATTAAACACAGGATGGCGATATTGCGGTGAGAGTGATTGGAAGGAAAAATACAAAAAAATAAAGTACGAAAAAATAAAGTAATAGAAAGCGGGCCGCTGCGACCGAGATACTAGCGCACATAGGTGTCGCTCTTTTTTGGTCCTCTCCGTTTTTCGGTGGCGCCCTTGTTACGTTGAAGAAAAATATTGAAGAAAAAAAAATACCCCAAGCGTACCGTGATACACTGTCACTAATATTTTTCAAAAAAATAATTAACGGCGGAAGGTACCCATTTTACATGAGAGACTGATTAAAGTTGAACGTCCGAAAACAACCCCTAAACAAATAGAGATTGAAGAAAACTCTGGAATTTGTAAAAAACAAAGTTGGTGGTGAAATTTTTGTGATTGGCACCACGTAACGAGAAATACAAATAAAGAACGGTAAATGAAATCAACGTTACTGTTTACGGTTTATGGAGCGGTTACAAGAGCGGAGCTGATTAGGAAGCAGTTTGTTCAACGAAAATGCGCCGTCGTTAGTCCGTCTGACCGCATTGATTGCGGGTATGAAGGTAGGATAGTCTGGAAGCTGTACCGTCTTCCCAAGTCCCTACCGGACCAAATGACACACTTTTTCATTTATAACAATAGTTGCGGCATTTTATTTCACCCCTACGCACTGCGCCGTTATCTTTCAATTTTCCATTATCTTTCATTTTTTGTTCACTTGGGTATTTGAAGTTTATAGTCCACCTAGTGCATAGAAGCTGTTTTAACCTATAAAAACAAATTCCAATAATGCATTTGTTTTAAACCGTTATACGGTTTCAATGTTTATCGTGGGTTTTCTGTAATTTTTCAGTCTAGGTGGGCTAAGGCAATAAATTCCGTATAAATTCCGTATTAAATTATATAGAATTTCCGTTAGGGTGCAATAATCTTGGACATGGTAGCGCGAGGCGCGCATCGCGCCGTGTTGGGCGTGGGAAATTTGACTCCATGCTATGCGTGAGCTATTGCGTAGGTTAAACTCGAAGTGGCCAATAGATTTTTTGCATGCAATTATTTTAGTTTAGTACCGCACACAACGCATTATTGTTATACACAAGTTTAATAAAACAATTGTTTGATGTGTAATTTTATTTTTGACACAAGAATCGTTTCAAAGCTCGTGAAAATATAAAACAACGTGACTACAGTTGATGTGCACACAACGCGACACTACCACTTCTCTAAAACCGTGGCGTTGTGTGCGCATCGTCGCGTTGTGTGCACACCGTCGCGTTGTGTGCGCACCGACCACAAAAAACGTGATTTTCTCTTAAAATTGTACAAAATATTAAAAATGTGGTTTATCATTTAGTTCGTATTCTATTAAATATTTTTCACAATTAATTATTTTTGTTAATAAATTAAATATACTAAATTAAAAATACATTTTTGGACGTATTGGAGACCAAATTTTAAAAATTTGTATCAATTTAAGAGAGAAAAACCGTCGCGTTGTCGGGTGTCGCGTTGTGTGCACAGCGACCACTTCCCAAAAACCGTCGCGTTGTGTGCACATCGTCGCGTTGTGCAGCATCGCGTTGTGTGCACATCAACTGTATATTGAAATGTAATTGCGTAACTCCTAGTATAACTTGATTTCCGGCAAAATTAAATGAAAATAACATAAAACTGTTCGCAATAACATGAATGTTAATATCCGGCTGACATTTAAATCTTGTTTTTTTGTAAATTTGATTAAAAAATCCGATGTTGTAAAATTCAAACTTATAGGTGAGATTATTGGGCAGTATTTTTGACGTCTAAGAAACATTGATCGTCGTGGAAGACAAATTTATATTACTACCGTTGCAGCAGCTGAAAAAAAACTTGAGCAAAAATAAATAAAAACAAATCTGGAATTCAAACTTTATTTGAAAATATTATGTTTTAAACGTTTACTTTTTCACGATCAAAATTTTCAATGACATAAGATGACTTGTACACCACCTGCCTAAGTAAGCTAACAAAACTAAAGTGAAAAAGGGATTAACTCACTTAAATATTCTTAACTTAGTTGACTAGTTCGTAGGCGGAGGTGCTGGAAAACGAAAAGAAACTTTTAATTTACTTGAAGATTGTAAACTTATGTGAAGAGTGTTCAGTTATGTGCAGACCAATTTCTATAAGTGCCCGCTCGTGCACTTTTCCAGCCACTTTTTTGCGTATTTTTCAGCTATTTCGCCTACATCCTTAGTCATCTGAGAGTTAATTCGGCAGGTTTTGGAAGGCGAAAGTGGCCGGATAAACCCTCAGACGGTGTAATTTTTTTACTTCACATTTTTTGATGATTTGATACCATTGTTATGATGTCTTTTTGACTATTTTTTATTTCCTTAAATCATGTTTTTTTGGATTTGAGGTCCAGTCAGTTTTTTTTAAGTTTTGACTTTATAAGCAACCCCTAGGGGCCCCTTGTACGTAATATTTAACTCCTCTCGTGCCCTTGGAGTGCTTCAAAAATATGTGAAGCAATTCGACTTGGTTTGGATGGAGCCCCAAGTTTCGTCATTTAAAACCGTATTTCCCCTCAGCGGGTAATTACGACATGACAAATGTTAACAGAGCTGGTTAGTCCACCGTCGCCAAATATAATTATGCAATCACTAGATGGTTAACAAAAAAAAAACGCGTTGATAGTAGCTTTCCAACAAGGGGCGAAAGGTGTCAAGTTTTGTGGTGATAGTAACACACATTTTCTGCCCAACATTGTGGCCGTCGAAGTTTGAACTTGATCGTGCCGCCAAAACCTGACGAAAAATTCAAACAATCTTTTAGAACTGAGAAATCACAATAATATTCGAAATTTTTGTTTCAAAACTTTTTGCTTCTGATCATATTTCGCAAACGTTTTGCTTTCAATGGACAATGGTTTGAAAAATTTTTCTTGGCACTATTTTCGAAACTCAGAAATTCTTATTTTTCTTTGAGGATTACCATATTATGTCGAACTTTCTTTATTTATGTCAATATTTTGTGATTTTGAAAACAAAATGCCATTTTGACACCAATTTCATATTTTCATACATTTTCGGGTATTTTTTATCCGATTATCAGATCCGCCGTCGTCGATTACATATAAATCAGTACTTTCACTTATAAATCTGGCTAATTAAATTTTCGCCAAAATTCTCGGGATGCATACATAGTATATGTGAAGGGCTCGAAACTTGAAACTTTTTTTGGAGTAAAAACCCTGACGAGAAAAATGTGTATAAAAATTTCGTAGCGGGTTCTATCGATTGAGCACAAATTTGGCGAAAATTTTGAACAAAATTAAACCGGCCGGTATCTCGAAAACCAGTGCTTCAAAAATTTTTATACACATTTTTGGAATCCTCTCGGGGCGATTAAGAATAATAGCTAAAAAATTTGAGTTTCGAGTTCAGTGCCTCCAGTAAATGTACCTAATATACGGTATGAAACATATTATATGTTGCGTCCTTAAACCTTTGAAAAGTAAGAAATTCATGAAACTGATAATAATCAATAATTGAACATTTAGTTCTGCGATATCACTATCGCCGGATATTTTAGACACTTCAGTTCAGTCGTATTTTTGACATTAAGACTAAAATGATATAATTGGATCTGTCATCTAAGCCTTATTTTTATATTAACTAGAGTTGACAAAGATGTCCCAGATCATTTGGGTATTGCCGACTGTTATGCTGTCACTATTTTATGGGGGTCCTTTTTTAATTAAAACGCCTTTGGAAGATTTATTACATAACAAAATGTAAGATCTAACCTACGCGTTTTGATTCCCAACAACCATATCCTACCTCCTCCACAGGCTTTTTGAGCCAAAATGACGATTCTCTCTATATTTAAAAAAAGTCGTCACTGTTTTATGGGGTATCCTTGCTAGAAATTAGATTGGATTTTACCAAAATTGAGTTTTTAAAGGACATAATTATTTGCAAAAATTGTTAACGTGGTAGACTACGGGGTAGACTTACGGGGTAGACTACCCCGGGTAGTTCAGCATGACGGACCCATCTAAACCAATAAAAAAATCGTTATATGTCTCCGAAGTCATCTCAGGAAGAGTTTTGAAATTTCTCCATGAAATTTCCTATGAAATTTCTCCATGAAATTTGGTTTGACCCATTTACCAGCGATTTATGATTTAACGCCGTTTTGATAAGATAAGAGGGCAAATAGATCAATGTGTAACGATTGTCACACAGTGACCCAAAGAGTTAAAATTAGCAATTTAACCATGGTTTATTTGGGGTTTCGGCGAGATAATGTACCGGTATTTTTTTCAATTATACTAATTCGGATGTATTTTAAAAGAACTTGACACTGTTTACACCGGACGGTCACACAAAGTACAAATATTTGCCTGATTGTTAAAATGGAATATCGTTTTGGTTTTTATCATTTGCGCTAGTTCGCTTCCAAGTGGTCGTCTAACCAAGTGTATTTTTTAAACTTGAGAATTTACACTCATCTTTGTTGACTGATAATAGCCTCACGAGAGTGGCTTTTTACCAAAGTCTTCCGCTTACGAGAATCGTCTATATGGCCGTATTAAAAGAAATTTACCGTGTGTTGGAGCTCAGACCGTCGCAGTGATGTCAAAATAGGTTTAAAGGTCAAAAGAAGATTAGTTCAATTTTGGCTTTCCCCAAAAAACCTATAGGATGGTTCCAATGAAAAAGTACAGAATTTTCAAATGTGACTACCGGTTTATTTTTATGAAAATCGGCCAAGCGTTTCTAGATTGTTTGCAAATTTCTTCGATTGATTAAAACGAGACAAGTTAGACGCCCTGACAAATCAATCGACGAAATTTACAAACAATCTAGAAAGCTCGGCCAATTTTTATGAAATTCAACCGGTAGAAATTGCTTTAATTTTATTAATTAGAGTCCCGACCCCCTTAAGTGACGCCCCCCGTAAGTGACGCGTATTTATGAACACTGTCAGTGAGTTTATTTTGAAAATAAAACTAAAATTTTGTGATCTTCAAAAACTATAAGATCTTTGTGATTTTTTCGTATTTTTCTAATATTGGCAATATTATATTGCTAAGAAGTGGCTATAATTGTTTTTTGGGATATGAAATTTATATACACCGGGTACGTCGTTATGTTTCGCGCTGTGATGTTTCATTTTTTTATAAATTATTATTCAGTGATACATATCTTTATTTTTTAAGCCCTACGCTTTTATCTTTCACTTTTCCCCCTCGCTTGCAATTGTTTCGTTCATTTTTTTTTTCTAAAGTCAAGTGTATTTTTCTAAACTTGGCTCGTGGAGAATTTGCACTCATTTTTATTGTCTGATAATAGCCTCACGAGAGTAGCTTTGTTTGAAAGTCTTCCGCTCACGAGAATCTCCAAATTTGGTGCCGAGTCTGGGCGCACCGGCTGGATTAATAAAAGTTTATTTAACCTAGCTAGATTTTCCAAACGCCGAGAAATCGAATTGAACGGAAATGAGAGGAAGTAATGTACTTTTGGGCGGCTTATGGAATTAGCCGCTTTATCGTGGGCCCCCTTTTAAAACCAATTTTTTTATTCTTTCGATGAAATTATTTAACAATTTTGTCATATTTTAGAAAAGTTTTTCTAACAAGCCCCATTTGATCTATAAGAAAGTGTTCCAACTTGGGACTAGTGTTCGAAATATCGACCATCACTGGTCCATCACTGGTCCATCAGGGATGGTCGGATGGTCGAGATGGTTGGATGGTCGACCATCGGCGACCATCTACTTCTAACTCAGCGACCATCGACCATCTGCGACCATCCAGGTCCGATGCTTGGGACCTTTATTAGATTAAAAATATTTTTTTTTGCTTAATTAATAAATTGCGTTAGAAATGTCGTATTAATTAGGTAAGCTGTCACTTTAAATGGTCAAAAATCATTCCTGAAGGTTATAAAGTCAGTTTCTAATGAAATTAATGAGTTTGAATATCAATCTTTAAAAAAAACCGATTGTGTAGGTTAAAATTCAGTCAAGACGCGGTGCGTCTATTACGTAATTGCCACGCACAAGGGTTCGATCTTGATTGGCTAACGCGAAGATTAATTTCTAATATAGAGCGGTCACAGTGTTTTTTTTCCAAACTCATCAATTTCATTAAAAACTGACTTTATTATAGATTAATTCTGAAAAACAGACTCTAATAACCGATACAAATTATTTAATGAGTAACATTATATCCGTTTTTTTCTAGTAAGGCCGGAAGTGGAAAAATACGCAAAACATAGGGTTCTGCATAATCTGCTGAGAAGGGCCGGCTCCTCTAGATTAGATTGTCAAAAATCACCACAATGAAAAATAATTTTGGCCAAGAACACTTTGTCCCAGACGGTCTAATCACCACGTTTTAAGAAATTTTTGCGGTTAATTTTGTTTGTCAGTTCATGGCCAACGTGGAATTACAATCGGCCAAAAAAGTATTCGTACGTTTCATTTTCTAAAGTCAAAAAAGATTTGAATGTAATCTAAGTTTTTTTCTTTGATTTCGGAGTGATTACGGGTAAAATTAATAAAATTTCCTAGGAAGTGAAATAAGGACTGCTTCAGCCCAGAGTTATAAATAAGCGCTGGGCGCAGGGGCGTTGGGGCGTTAGGTTGGGCCCTCAACCCAACACCAACGCATTTTTCGATTGACCTAACCCAACGCGATTTTTGTCAATACCACCCCAACCCTACGGTAACCTAAAATTGGCCCAAATTTACAATCCTGTTCTAGCCAAATACGGGCGCAATTAACTTACCATTTTTTCCCAAGATTATGTAGTCTTTAGGAAGATTATGCAAACGTGATGAGTAGTTTATGGGTTAAAGATTGCCGGAATTCGTCGGACGAGTTTTCGTAATGACAATAACTTGAATGGCGCGGAATTATTTTTTGACAATCTTAGATTCTAGCAAATGACGCGCAAAAAATATTTCAAGATTAATTAATCAGTCTCTAGAGATTGCCAGAGACGCAAAAACATTCGACTTTGAAACTAAAATTTTTTGTCTTGTAATTGGTAAAATTTTAGAAATTTTTGTGACCAGAAAAAGCAACTCAGAGTTATGCAATAACAATTAGAACTTATCCGTTAAGTTGAAATTTCATCTTAACTCTTAGGGGAAGAAGAGTTTTTGGGAACCTGTAGGGGGAAAATGTGTATATATAAACACGCACTTAAAAAATTCACAATAATTCAAAAAACTGGTAAAACCAAGTTGTTGAGCTCGTCAAACTACGTCGATCTGACTATTCAGAGATTGATTTGGACCACCAGGGCCCCCTAGAGAGATGTTTGAAATCTCCAACCTACGCAAAAAATACCGTCAATGTACCGTCAGTATAATTTTTTCGGAAAGTTGAGGGGGGAGTCAGCAATATTCGTTTTGACCTACGGGGCCTTAAATCGACGAAAAAAGTCCTGTGTTTATATACAGGCACTTCCCCCTGGGAGTTAAAATTTCCGAGCCTAACTCTGGCGCGCCCAATTTAACCGCTTGCGTTTTGTCTTCCCTTGCGAGTTAAATTATACATTTCGTTAATGCAACCGTTCGGTGACAACCGTTCACTGTTTATTTCAAGTAAACATTTGACATTACGGGTTGTTTCCAACTTTATGGTAATAGTTTATGGTAGTACCAAAAGCTGGTGAGATAAAGGATTATTAACCACAATTACTAAATGATGCGATTATCTAGTCATTTTTTTTAACTTGATAAAGAAATATGACGAGAATAAAGTTTGACCGGCGTACATTAGGTTTTGAGGTTTTTTAACGTTTCAGAGGCCGGTAAATGATGACGAAAACGTTTTAATTTTTTTTTCGAAATTTTTCCATACAAAAACGTTTTGCAAATAATCAGGACTCGGAACGTTTGGCTTTTGGCACATGACTTGGCTTGGCTTTTTCGGGGGTCAAGAAAGCCAAGCTAAGCCAAGCCAATTTTTCAGAAGTTCAGAAAGCCAAGTCAAGCCAATTTTATGAAAATAACACATTTGGCTTTAAAGCCCGTAGAAGGTTTTTCGAAAGGGGTAAAAGCCAAGCCAAACCAATCAAAAAGCCTGGCTTTGCCGAGCCCTGGTTTCAATCAACGTCAAGAAAACTTTTTTATGTTAGCTAGGGGTTAAATTATATCTTTCAAACGATCATTTTGTGACTTATCGGATACACCTTTTCCTACGGTACAATATTACTATTTTTCTTTCGTCCAAAACGTTTTTTTTTTATTTTTTGAACTATTTTTGCGGACAACATAAAATCCAAGGTTTTCAAAGGTCGTCTCTTTTGGAAGATTGCCGATTATTTCAAATTTATTATTCCAAATAATTGACCGCCTTACCAAGTTCACGATTTGGTTTTTGACTTTATTTCAGCTCGGATGTTTTTGTTTGAAATCCACAAAATTTGTGTTTAATTTGAAGAAACCAGTGTAAGTATTGAAACCGCAAATCACTAGTGGATGGTTCACCAGTATACATTTTGTGGTTCGAATCAAAATCATGGATTTTAAGATCCAAAACGCACTTTTTCAGTCTAAATATATGTGATTTTAAACTCAAGTTCCGGTTCGGAGAAGTCGGACAACGGAAACACTTTTTTTCGAGTTTCCGACGAACCCATCATTCTAATTAATCATACAGTTTGTAACCGACTAATTTTCACTTTATTACGTAATGACGCGGACTCATTTCAATTCGGCCGGCATATTAATTTTGAACGTACTTCAAAGGTTAAGCAATTACGTACTAAATAATCATTTTTTGTTTAACCCCTGTACGCAGATACGTAATAATCATCGATTCCAGTGAAAATTGTATTTGCTAATCTTAATCAGATTTAATGACAATTGAAATGAACATAGACCTATCAGTTATAAATAAATAAAAGCATTTGAAAAAGGCACCGCGGTTTTTACAAGAAAACGTTTATCCGAGAAAACGTTTATCAGAGAATTTCCCTGAAAAACCATGTTTTTTTGCGTGCCTATTGGTCGACACTCGATATTTTCCCTAATAAACGTTTTCTCGGATAAACGTTTTCTTGGAAAAACCGCGGTGCCTTTGAAAAATATTAGTTTAACCCGCGCCGTTATCATTCAATCCAATGAAAAATAATGAAAGAAACCGTAAAATTGAGAGATAAGGGCTAATTATTCATATATACCGTATGTTTTTCAGAAAAAAATTTTTTAACGTTTAAAGATAACGGGGTAGAACAGCGAGTGTATTTTCAAGAATCGGTAATAATTCAAGAAGAATTAATCATTTCGTGAGATCAAAAAAATTGAAAACAACATTTCATAAAGTAACGACGCCTTGATTGTCAATATTCGGAAAAATATCGATCTAACTGAATTGTTTGGAAAATTTTCAAAGACTTGTATTCAGGGGTTAAATATTTGAAAAAACTTTTTGCCGCTTGCGAAACCTATTTTGTTACACAAAACTCGTGCTTTTACAATCAATAGCCCTAACGAACTGATGAGTTAACATTAAGCTGATTATTTATTATGTGAAATTTATTTTAGGTATCACACCTGAGCGGTGCGTGCGACGAAAATGCTGTTGGGACGATACGGCGGGCAGCGGTGTACCTTGGTGCTATCAGGAAATGCATCAATAAAAACGCCAAATTCCCCAAACTTAATTAATTTTTGCGTTCAATGATTGTTATTTGTTCACTCGTATCGAGCAGTTACGTCGCCATAACACGCTATTTACGCGACAAATAAACAACATAAGAACATTGTTTAGCAAAAATACATTCCGCAAAAAAGTTACAATTGCCATTTGACCAAAAAACGAAATTCAGAAACAAATTCAGACACCACGTCTACCGGTTGAGTTTCATCAAAATCGGCCGAGCGTTTCTAGTATACCGCGTCGGCATATTTTAAGATGATATATGAAAAAATCCTTGCCGATTTGGGGTATTCTTGCCAAATTGGGGTTCGCTGATTTATGGACGAGGACTGTAAAGACCAATTTTTCCCTTTTTTTTATTTTGAACTAATGTGCTCTCCTTTCTCCTCTCTTTATAAATGTGTCATTTATAAAGAGGGGAGAAAAGAGGGGCACCCAATTCCAAATAAAAATGGGAAAATTGGTATTTATTTCAGTTTGAAATATGCCGCCACGGTATACTAGAAACGGTCGGCCGATTTTCATGAAACTCAACCGGTAACGCTTCTGGAATATTAACGCAAGCAAAATTTGCAAAATTTACTACGAATCATTTTTCGTACTAGGAAACACTACTTACTTTTTTAAAAAGTACTTTGTTAATAACAAAAATCTCTCATCATGTTTTAAACGCGCCAAGTGGTCATTTTTATCATATTGGTTCTTACAGGTTAAAAGTCGCAGTATTGTTTGCCTTTACTAATAAATAAATTAAACAAAAGAGTGCTAAAATTATTATACAAAAAATATTTAAAAATGTACCATGGTTATTTTCAATTTCTGGAAAATTTTCTCACGCGAGACAAGTAGGTTTATCTAGCCAATCAGCGGTCACCATTTAAATCAGTGTCAAATAAGGGACTCGTTCTCAATGCAACTTTAATGAAGGTATGATTTTTGCCAAAAATAAAATAAATCCATAGTGTGATAAAAACTTATTTTATTTTTGAAAAAGATATAACATACCGTGTGAGTCGTATTAAGTTCTTCTCATAAATTCCATTATATATTCTGTCAGTCCGACAGTTCTTTCGTATTCATGTGAAAACAAAACTGCCGGAGTAAGCTTTCCAAGGATATGTTTCGTCGTCAAATTTAAATTTAAATTTGTGACATAAACAAAACATTTTCCCATCACGTTGACGTAATAACCAAGTAATTCAGTAATTCATCTCATTGACTTGATGCTTGGCGCTTGAAAGTTGAACGAGAAATGGAAAAAAAAGAAACGTTTTTGCTCAACCCCTTCTGCCGTATTTAATCGCATTTTCGAGAGTTATTGGTACTTTGAACATATATTTGCATAAATCGTAGGACGGGGAAGTTTTTGGTCAAAATTAGAATTTGGTCAAAATTCAAATCGACCCTTTTCCACGTTTGCTGAAGACTTTGTTCACTAAGGTAATGTTAACAATAGACGATATTCTCGAATGCATTCTTATGCAAATTATATACTATTATCTCATTCACATACATTTTATTTAGTATATCCAACTAATAGTTTGTTATATAAAATAGTAGTTTCAATATGAGCTAAAAAAATTGCCTTTTGGCACTTTAAGTGTTATACATTATAATAAATAATTAATAATTAAATAAAACAATTATGATAGCTTTAAAAATATACAACTGAATGTCGACGTTTTGATTTAATTGAAGTTCGAAAATTATCTTAAAAAATAATGTTTTTTTAAGTTTATTAGACAGTGTCCGCCCTAAGAAAAATAGAGCCTTGTGATTGGCTTGCCTCCGCGCGACATTGTATCTACTCACGTGATCTTTGTTACTAGGGCTTGCCAAGAGAAAAATTGTCTAGCTTTGAGAAAAAAGAAAAAAAACGCGTCTTGTTTTGGATACAATATATTATTTCAAATAGAAACATTGAAACATTTTTTGATGCTCAATAAAGTCATTGATTGCGATGAGTACAACCGAACGTACAATGTTGATGCCTCTGGAACAAACGTGCGATGGCGACCCGAAAAAGCGGCGCGATTGTGGCTGGAGTAGGGTCACACAAAACCAATGCGAAGATTTGGGATGCTGTTTTGATGACTCAGTCAAGGGCGTCCCATGGTGTTCCTATAAAACACAAGGCCCTGCCAAAGACCGAAATTTAAAATTTGTTCTGCGGTCAGAAAATAAATTTTGTCAAAAACCGCGAGCTGTTAATCAAGAAGGGTAAGTTTATAATTATTTATATACTAACAATATTTTGTTATACTCAGAGTTTCACATGAAATTTCGCCGTTTTGTCTTTCCTATTTTCTAGATTGCCGAACTCGAGTTCTTTTCGCAGGTCAAAAAAAAAAACGGCGGAAATTCATGCAAAACACTGAGTACAATCGATTTTCGACCCAAATTATCTCAACATTTATTTTTTTTCCAAAATTTATATTTTCAAAAAAAAAACAATGAACTTATGATGAAAATTACCATTGTATATTTCGACAAAAATCCGAAAAAAATTGTTGTATTCTGTCAAAAAACTTTAATATTTTTTAAGTCCAACCAGGGTTCCAAAAACACACGTCGTTTGTCGACTAACGTAGCGAAACCGCCCACTCTTGAGTCCAACTAGAGGTTGTTTTGATTTTTGTACTATATTTCAGTTACAAATATTCCTGTACAGATGGTTTCCGTGAGAACTCCGTGTGCACTCTTTCCTGCAGCAATGGAATCAGTGGCCTGGGCAGGGATTACGTTTTAACTTGCAGCCAGGGTGACTGGCGTGGACCCGATGTTCCATCCTGTGACGGTAACGTGTTTAATTTTATGCACAACACCGCAATTTTTTGGTGTTTNATTCCCGGTGTATTTTACGGTGAAATTTCCCATGTCAAATTAAATTCGCAATTTCACATGGGAAATAAAATTACATAATTACTTTTTTCGCGCTTTTTTGCGGAATATACAATGTGGTATTCCAGACAATATCCCACATTCCAATGAGGGATTCTGATCGGAATCCCACATTCCAATGATGGATTCCGAAAGAATCCCACATTCAAATGTGGGATTCCGACAAAATCCTACATCACGATGGGATTATTTTTTGTAATGTTTAATACATGTTTTCACACATTTATTTATATATGATTATGTTGGGCGATGCTCTATAATCTAGTACACCATTTGCGCCGTTATCGGGTCACCCGTTATCGAGTCAACATTTCGACTAAAAATTTTCCAGCTTTGTCATTAGAAAAACTTTTGAATCCCTTTTCTGTTTTTATTTAATGTTTTAATTTGTATACGTGGATCTTTTCTATATTTTTCAGAATATTTTTAAGGCAAGTTTTTCCGAAAGAATGACCATTTTTGATATAAACGACTGCTTTAACTTGTGTCTTATTGGTGCATTTTTGAATATTTTAGTATACTTTTTAGTTCTGAATAGTTCACTTGTTTAATTAAATTCTGTTGGTACAAAAAAGTTTTTTTAGTAAATAAGCCTACTCCGGTAATACCGTTTTTTGAGAAGCATTTAGGGAAAAAATCTTTCAAATTATGTTTTTTTAAGATTTTTTTTTTGTATGAAGACCTCGCTGGAAATTCCCACTCATGCCGTTATCGGGTCAAAAATTTTTGATCAAAATTGCCCAGACATTCCGCCTACGCCCTGCGCCGTTATCGGATCAAAACCAATCATCGGGTCAAAATTCTTCCTCAAAATGTTGACCCGATAACGGCGCAGGTGGTGTATATAATTTACAGTGTTATCCCCGTGAAATTGCAACTCGTTTAGAGTAAGGCCGGTCACGTACTAAGCCGTTATGTTTCGTTTTCCCCTAGCGCCATTATGTTTCACTTAAATTTGTTTTGGGAAACATACGGTATGTTACATACCTATAAATTCTATAAGGCTCCAGATTTATTTAAACACAGCGTATTTACGAATACTGAAAATTGCGTTTTATCTCATAATGAGATTGCATTTACGTAAAATTGATGTCAAATATAAACAAATGTTTCGATATATGACACTTAACAACGCACAGTGTAGGCGAGTTGGCTAGTTGAATAGAAAATACGAAACGTAACAGAAGGATCAGAAAGGGAAACAGCGGGTCACCTATTCTATAACATTCTTAAATTTAACTCCAAAAGACATAACCGAAATAGGCGTTTTGTACCGCAAAGGGACAGCAAGCAATATCTCGCCTAAAAAATGTGCCAAAAAGGTCTAAAAACTGATCGTTAATATTAATTTATATGACGCACAAAGCACCAACCCATTTTTTGACGCGTTATTTATAAATCTTAAAATAAATTTGAAAGGATAGATATTTGCATTCCTTTGAAAAGCACCAGTTCACTTGTACAGGGGGAGGGCTTGATAAGGGACGGTTTGCGAATTTCAAAAAGCGTCCCTTATTAAGCACCTGTCCCTTAAATTGGTACCCCCAGGTCTTTTGTCTGATAGTCTTATATTTCTGAGCCAATCAAATCACTTTAAGAATATTTGGACACGAATTGGATGGTAGTTTTTTGGATAAAAACGCAAATAACCCGTCCATATTATATGATTTTTGGTATCGTCATTCTCGAGTTACCTAAATTAGGTATTATACAGTCCTTGCTCTCAATACGGACGCACTCAATACGAACGATTGCTTCCAATACAGATGCTTTTTGTGAAAAAATGTCCCCAGAACAGTCGAAAATGGACACTTTATGACAATTTTCGATAATCAAAAACGTCCGTATTGGAAGTAAGGAAGTTGAATTCGGTTATTTTTAGCAAACTGAAAATTCTAAGTTAAACCTCATATGGCCCATATGATATGGGCTAAAAAACCTTTTCCCAGTAATTGTCAAAGAGGACCTTCGTCTGATGCAAGGTCACATATGACAAGCAATCGCGGCAGTATATTGACTATCAAACATAAAACCTGGGTGTGCTATTTAAAGGAAGCTTTGGTAAAATTACCACAACCCAAACAACTCACACATAACTTTTAAATTTGTCAAATTACTTTGACTGTGAAGTTAGAGTTTGCTAAAACCGTCCCGTAATGAGCACTTTATTTTTCTTCAGTCAAAAAATCGTCCCGTATTTGGCACTTTTTGCAATTTCACAGAAAAAGCGTCCCGTATATAGCTCTTTTCGTCCCTTATTTGGACCATTTTTTTTATTTTGACAAAAAAACGTCCCTTAAACAGCACAAGCGTCCCTTATCACGCTGTCCCTTATCACGCCCTCCCCCTGTACTTGTTTATTCCGCTGCAAAAGTCGTTATTTTAAAATATAAGACCACTTGTTAAAAATACAATTGTAGAATACAGTAAAATTGAAAATAATAAAAATCATATGAAATCCATAGTATGGATGTCCAGAAAGTGCAAATTGATGTTATATGCCAAGCCTCTAACTAGCTAAAGCGGACCAACTAAGGTTGGTGTGCCGCACGGCACATCAAGTTCTCTTCGTGATGAGCAACTTCATTGATATATTTTTAGCAAATTGATAAGCTTAGTACCATGAATACCACATTTTATATTCCGCTAAAAAGCGCTTTTGAAATTATGTTCAAATATCACATCATATATTCCGCGAAAAAATACCTATTGGTTGTATTCCGCGAGAAATATAACATTCAATTGTGGTATTCCGTGAAAAATCTCACATCCGAATGTGGGATTCCGNTTTGTTATTTTTTAGTTCCAAACGATAAAGGAATCAATTTTGTGTATATTTATGACTCGAAAACACCCTAAAAACTAGTAGTTAACTTGATAATGACAATTTTACCAAATTTTGCACGACTCTCCAATTGTGCACGACTGCCCGATTGTGCACGTTTTTCGGAATATTAGATTATGGAACAGTCTCAACGCTAATGCCGATACAAAATGATATCATTGAGCAAAATTTTTTTAGGAAGATATTTTTCTTTAATTTTTGGTAGTTACCGTTGAAAAGAACAAAATTTACTTAAATAAACATTCACGAATCATTTTCTCTAAACCGATCATTACATATTATATTTTTTTTTTTTAGCTTTGAATAGACGAAAACCTACATTTCAAAAGATTATGTCTTTATTTACGTTCGATGTTTAAAATTAATCATCAACTTTGAGATAACGAGGCTAGTTGCACCGATGATAGTTGGCAACAAATTTTGAATATCGGAACAAATTTCGGTCCGTGCCGGTTCTTTTCTTTATGAGAGTAGGGACCAGCATGTGCCCTGGACACTCCTAGCTGGTACTACCAGGTCCTTATGTTTAATGCCAATCATGAAGGTGTTACACTCAGGAATCGAAATGACAATCACAAAATCACAGAATCGCGTGATTGTGATTGAAACGTTTGTGATGTCTGTGATTTTGTGACCATGACTGTATTTTCCCCAAAATCACACGTTTTTTTTATCCCTGGTCACAGCTAGCATGACAGTCAAAGCCTTGTATTGATACTCAGCCTGTCGCGTATATTGCCGGCATTCTTTCGTTCGTATATTACTTATAATAATAAAAATAAGTTCTAACTTTCTGAGTGCGTGACATTTCGGCACCGACTAAATTGGTATCATGAAGTTTTGGTCGAACGTATAAGTGTAAATTCAACGCAAATTTTGACTAAATATTGACATGTATATGTACGATATTATACGTTAATATTTGGCTGGTCGAAAGTGTAAACGGAATTTTTTCGCCACGTAATGCGAAGTCCATGATTCTTTTTTTCAGTTTTTTCAAGTTTTTTCTGTTTTACAGTGTCACTTTATTCAAAAAAATTTTTTAAATAATGTTTTTACGAAGTTTTTTTCGGTTTTTCAATCCCCACTGCACTTTCCTATTGTTTCAAAGGCATTTCTGCGATAGAGTACAGACTGTACAGACAGTACAGTACCACTGTGGTTAAAAATAATGTGAACTTTCAGTTTTTTTATAAAAAATTTGACTCCGGCAGTCGTTTTGACATCTGCTAAGGCGAATCGGAACCTATCTTTTTTTTTTCTGTCTTCTTAAAAATACCTTTCTTTACTGACGTCTAATAAACGTTCTTTCTCAGTCAAATGGATTTTCGCCAAATACTGAAAAATTCGCCGATTTCAGTGTGTCTTTGTTGGGCACAATGAAGTAGTTGAGTTTTGACATTGCCTCGTAACATAAACTCTGAATAGTTTTTACTTCTTCAATCGTCAATTCATTTCGCCATTTTGTGATAGTCGCCGTTTCCGGTTTTTGCTCTGATAACCAATTGCGTATCGATTTGTGCATATCGGCTTTAATGAAGTCGTAAATATAATTGGCGACTATGGTATAAGATTTATTTAAAAAAAAAACAGTATTGACCACAAATTGACCACAAAAAGACGTTATAACCATAGTTTCATAAATAACTTTTTTAATCATTTTGATCAGAAAACTACGATTATACACCCCTGCGCCGTTATCTTTCAAACAAAACAACAGTAAGCTAATTTTTAGCGAAATTCTAAAGTAATGAGTTGTCATTAATGACAAATAGTTATTTCTGGGCATTTTCGACACTGGTCGTGCTAGCGGTAAATAAAATAACATTTATTGCTAACTTTTTGCAATAATATAGATAAAGAATTAGACGTCGCAACTGACAAACAAAAATTGCCAATCGATAAACTAGTTTTTACATGAGAACTATTTCCGTGAATTGCTTATTTATAGTCAGTTCGGCTAAGGGGGGGGGGGCATAACCGGTTATGTCATTAGCGTCGGCTAAGTAGACTCAGACTGTCGTTTGTCGATTTCCCTACACCGTATATAGGCTACCCGGTTCATCATTTTCATGGTGTCGGAAAGAGTTAGAATTATAACAATCAATCTAAACTCTATCATATAGAACACCCCTAGACGAAAAGGGTGGGACGAGTTAATTGTCTGTCCGCAAATTGCAGACGGAGTCTCTATTTCGTTAAAAAAGAGTATTGCCATAATTTCCGTATTTATTTCATGTTAAACATTCTGCCCTGCTTCTCGATAATAAACCTAGCCTTTCATTTGTGACGTTACCATGTCTTCGTAGCGCAGAAATATTATTGAATCCGACGGAAACTTGTTCTTGTTCTTCAGAAGATTGTTGTAAAACGTGCATGTCTTGTTTATCTGAATTTTGAGATTTTAATATGAACCGTACGTCTCCATGCTGAGGGCCACTTTCCTTATTTTTCATGGGGGGGGGGCTTTTATATAATTCTTGGAATTATTAGACACAGTTAATTTTACGTAAAATAAAAGGTATTGAAGTATAAAAACCGGTAATCGGACCGGTAATCGGACAAGGAAAAAATCATGATGGACATATAGATCGAATACAAAAACCCGATCGAAGATGACTTTGATCGATTTCGAGCAATGTGCGAAATAAATAAAAACAGCACCGCGGCATACCGTATGGTACTGTCGGGAGCGCAGGAGTTAACTATGCTTATTATCACTTTTTTCCTAACTGGCAAATGTGAAAGACATACAATAGTGGTACAAAATAATCCTAGTCTAAAACAATACTGGTATACATACAATATACACCGGGTGCGCAGTTATCGGGCGGGTTTCGCGACAAAAACCTTAATCGGCCGCCCGATAACTGCTCAGGGCGGAAGCGGAATAAGATAAAAATATGCTAAAAACCGCCCGATAAGATCACGAGGGTGCCCGATAATAGCATGAGCGGGAAATTTCGTCATATACATCCAAAAATATGGAAAAACCGCCCGATAACAGCAAAGGGTGCCCGATATCAGCACAAACCCGCCCAATAATTGCGCACACGGTGTAGTATAAATACATACAATATTGGTGAGTGGCGCTTCCTCTTGATGATATTCTTTAGCGGAATGTTTTCGTGATCTGTAAATTCCCCGCGGATCACGAAAAGTTGCAATTATTTTCAGCTCGGGAATTTGTTCGCGTAGTTTTAGCACTGGTTCCAAATCACAGAAACGAATAACTAAAAATTTTATCTAAAGTTAAAGCTCGAAAATAATAGAACAATAATGGAGAAAAATTAAAGAATATAACGTAGTGCGTAGGCGATGAAGTTTCCACATGTATGTCTCGCAAGTTTCAATCAATTTACATCAAATGTTTTTGAATGTCTGACATTTGTCAAAAATAGGTGGATTTTGGACAGAAAGTGCGAAAAAACACGTTAAACGGGCAGTTTTCAACCAATTGTTTCAGAGATAAAATTATTTAACGATTATGCATTGAGTCGTTAAACGGCTGGTTTTGGAAAAAAAAAAATAGTGGCCGATTAACGACGCATCCTGTTATTATGATTTTCTCAAATTTGTTCATTATTTAATATTTCCCAAATTCACGTGCTTGCAAAGGGCGTGGGCGGCGACGGCGAACTTTTTTTTTATGAAAACCTGAAATATTAGAGCGCACTTGCTTATGGAAAGTTCCTTAGAATGATTTTCAGTTTCTACGATATTATTGGTAACGAACCTTTAACTGCTTTTATTGGTTTTGACTCACAATACAGATTTACAAATTTTGGGGCTAGTTTCGGGCAACAAGTCTTAACTTGATGTACACTGCGTGCTTGGTTCGCATTTATTAACTTTACTAATTGTTCATCTTGCTGATCGACTTTATTCTGGTAATTGAACAAATTAATTAAAAATAAAAGAATAAAATTTTGGAAATTTCATTTTATTATTTCTTTATACAATGTAGTTTACATTAACTTTAATGATTCAGCGCAACACCTTAATGGTCTCGTGGTGCTAATTTTGATTTGGCGCGTTACATAGCAACGCGAAATAACAAGTAACAAGTTCTTCGTTTTTTTTTGTTCCGCGGAAAACATTACTATTAAATTATTATTTATATCGAATTTAAATTTTTATCATTATTACATCTGAATCGGTCTGTTTTTTTGACGAAAATGTAATTCGCCAAAAATTTTCAACCAATTACACAACTCAAAAGATGTAAAGTTAGAAAAAACGGGTTCAGACGGTGTCAGAATTTTTTTTTTCAAATCTATTTTGTTATTCATATTAACAGAATTTTTAATAATAGAACGGGTCATTTACCATTCCTCCTTTTTCACAAAGTTCCTGACGGCATGTCCATTCATTTTGTCTGCCAAAGCAAATATTGCGGTCAAGACAACGTCCCCTGTGATCCTGAGCAACATGAATCGAGTTTGTCTTTTCCAAACTTCCCAATTTTCGATTTCCAGACTTTTGCCAGGCGTTATAAGGCGGAAGAAATAGTGGGGTATTGCAATTATAGTAACGCATCAAAATATCGACTTTCGCATCCTAGTTTTGTTGTCCAAACTGAAAAATTTTTTGCTTACACGACCGTCGCAGTTAGCTGCCAGACATCTAATTTTTTTGTTATTTTATCTTGAAATTATATCATTTTAAGAGGAAATTTCATCATCATAATAATTAATTTCATGATAACATAACATTTTGATCACATACACACCGCGCGGTTTCTTTCAATTTATCCAAGTTTGCAGTTTTTAATCGTTTTGACTTTTTATCACCAATAAAATTCGAAACAATTCATGTCTGCTTTAGATGACAAAATATATAAAATTATGTTTTTACACTTGTTAAGGGTTAAGGTTTCACTTGAAACCTCTCCCTCCCTATCCCGCTGAGGCAGTTTGTGTACAAAACATGTCTTTTTGTGATTTTTAGCTAAACAAGACTATATTTTGAGCTTTTTACGGTTTGTCTGCATTTGCGTAATTATATCTTGTTTTTTAATATGTTTGCAAGATAACTGGTTAGTTGGTGATGAATTATTATGAAAAAGCGTAGCCAAAATCAGAATTTTTGTAGCGCTATTAGTTTTGGCTATAATGCCCGCCGTTTCACATGAATTTCCGCCATCTTTTCTCCGGCATTTGCTAGATGGCAATATTCGAGTTTTGGCGTGCGGAAAAAGTCTCTAGTTTGGCTATCTAGAAAATACGAAAAAAAATGCGCGGAAATTCATGTAAAACGCTGAGTAAAGCGTTTTTTTAATTTTTATTCTGAGATATCAGTTTGGACAATCCACCTGAGCGGTGTGACATCTCATCACGGATTGACCTTCTTCAACAGCCCCCAATGGCTCATAAATATAAAAAGCCTCATTGTTGTAATTAAACAAACGTCCCGCGAATGTGCTACCAGACCGATACTGAGTTAGTAGTAGTACTTTTCTTTGAGTCGAATCGTTTTCAGCCGGTTCTCTGAATAACAAAACGATAATAAAATATGGACAAAACTTTATACAGGTTTAGTCTCATGAAAATCGGCTAAGCGTTTCTAGAATAGAACGATTTTCTTCTTTTTTTCTTGCGATGGGTTCTCCTATTGGTCAATATCATTTTAAAATATGCCGACACGGTATACTAGAAACGCGCAGCCGATTTTCAGCAGACTAAACCAGTAGTTGAGAATTACGAGGACGGAGAAACCTAAAAAAAATCTTCCGTTTTCATTTTTTTATTTTTTTAGATTTTATCCGTTTTAGATTTTATTCGTTTGCATTTTTCTCCGTATAGTCGACATCGAGCCGAATTTTAAATAAATTTTTAAATAAATCTAAAAATTTTTGTTGAACTTTTTTTCCGTTTTCAGTTTTCTCCATTCACTAATATTTTTTAAAGCTATTTTTACCTAATTAAGACGATCCAACCAAAAAAAGCGAAAAAAAAATTTGCCAAAAAAATTTTAAAAAATATTAGTGATTTACGGAATTCACCTTGGAAAACGTAGAGAAATGAAAACGGAGAAACCTACAAAGGGAGAAATTTTCTCCGTTTTCAGGTTTTTTGTTTTCGTATTTGGCCAATGTTTAGTTGTGCCCAAATAAGCATACAACGAGCAAGAAACTGAAATTTTCAACCCTTAAACTTACTCATCAACTTTTTTGGTTTCTTCGATCCCATTCCTCGTTATGTCTGCATCCTTGTTAGAAACGTTGGAAAAAGTAGAAATTTGATTGGCCTCCGTATGTACTTGCAGATCATTCGTCGGTTTTTGCGAACTATTTGGGGGTGTTTTTGTGGGTATTGTTTTCAATTGTGTTCCTAATCCGACTGTGGGAATGACATTATCCAAATCGCTGTTCGAGAGCTCGTAGGCGGGAGAACCGGTGTCGTGGAGAAAACTTGCCTCGCCATATAGGTCGCTGCCGTATAAATAGGTCGCCACTTTAATGGTTGTTTAAGTTTTAATGTAAATAGGTTAGTCTCAAGAGTCGACTGTTCATAGTGTGTGGAATGAAGAAAAAAAACTATTTATAACCAGGTTTAAATTTTTTCAAAATTTCCTCAGATACGCGTGTAACCGTGATCAAAAATCTTGACTCGAGTTGAAAAAAATAAGAAATGGACAGGTCAATTTTTCGAAAAAAAAAACTGTTAATACAGTTTTCTTCAGCTCAAAAAATAAATTTTAAAATTTTTTCCATTTGCGCCCACGGTCACTGTGTCACGTGATAATTTAGGATAAAGGCATGGTTTTTGGCCAAACGAAAAACACGAATATCATGGGGTTAAATGATTTTTTTCAACTTTTTATGCGTTTTTTACCTAATCATAAGAAAATCTCAAAGTCGCAAGAAAATTTTCAACGTAGGCCCTCCAGAACTCCTATGGGAGAATCCTATGCAATTGAAAACAATAATTTAACCCCTAGATATCGTGTTTTTCGTTTGGCGCAAAAACCATGCCTTTATCCTTAATTATCACCTGACACAGTTACCTTGGGCACAAACGGACAAAAATTTTAAAATTTATTTTTTGAGCTGAACAAAATTGTATTAACAGTTTTTTTTTCGACAAATTGACCTGTCCAATTCTTATTTTGTTTTCAACTCAAGATAACTGCTAAGGTGGCGTATAATACCATGTTACATGTTCCATATAGTTAACATACCGAGGGCGGCAGTGAAGATAAATCCATATATAATTCGTCTGTTGAAGGTTTTACGATCTCTTCGCTCTTGATCTCTTAACTCCTGGTCCTTAGACCCGTTTGATGGGCCTACCAGAGGCACTTGCTCCTCGTGCATTTTACGCCATCCCTAAATACATGTAAAATTGACAGGGTAAACTTGTCGCGAGTTGACCTCATAGGGCCTGACAGTGATCCTAAATATAAAAATTGTCTCACCATGGCCACAAAATTTGTAGACGTCACGACTCCTTGTGACAAAAAAAAGTATCAAGATTTGAGCCTATTGTCGATATGTGATGATTTGGGTTGTCAAGATTTGAGTGAAATAACAACACTTTAGACTGTTATATTCATTCAAGTATCAAAAATATATTAAAAGTTCATTTTAAAAACGTTTTCAATTTTACTTTTTATGACTCTTTTTAACTGGTTCAAGTTTTAATGCATTTTTCTCAATATTTGATTTGTAATCTTAAAATATTACACTTGTAATCTAACTGCACCGCTTTATTCTGTAAATTCATTGAATTTTGCAGATTAACTGTCATGATCCGTTTGGGACACATCTGTCCCAAAGGCACGTTTTTTCAAATTAACTCGCGACCGGTTAATGATATAACCAAACGGCAAACGGATTATAAATCTACTAACGAAATTACATTTTTTTAATACTTTTGTACATTTTTTTCTTTAACCCCAAGGGCTCATATTGGACTAAATATACCTAAGATTATCGAGATAAGTTGTGTTAAAGTTAATAGTAGATATAATATATTTTCAAATTAATTTGTTAACATTATAGTATGTCATTTCACACCCAGTCTGATGTTATCTGATGTTATCTTAACAAATGCCTAACTGAAAATTGATCAAGAAATAGTGTGGAAATGTTGGTTGAAATAAAATTTTATATTGTGAAGATTTAATTATATCAGATTTTATATGTATGTGCGTAACAAATTCGCAAAAATAAATAAATTTAATAAAATAAAATATCTTATATCGTTAACTCATGTGTTAAAAACTAGAAAAACTAAGAAAAAAAAACAACATTTTAGCTATACAGTCCTTAACCATTTATCGGACGTTTTCGGTTCTCGAAAATATCGTCCGATAAATGAGCNGCTTAGTGGACCATTCGCTTTTCATGAATGCATGGGTTGTGCCCCTGATCACTCATTTCCGATTGACTTTCCAGAATAGGAATTTCTAAACTAGAAAAAAACTGTTTTTTCCGGTTTTCATCGGATATGAGCATCGCGAGCATTTTGAGTTGTCTCTCATTGTGGCAAATAAATTAGCGTTTTGGTTTCTCTTTTTTGATCTCAATTGACCCAAAATTTATTTCCTTAGATTCCGGAACGTATTATACAATGGTGTTAAGTGAAACCATTTTTGAACAAGTACATTTATAAATTCAAACTAAATTTATTTTTATGAGAGCGCACGCAACGTAAAATAATCATGATAAATGATAAAAAAAAACAGGACTTCTCAATCTTACTTTACTGACTTCATTTTAACCCCGATACGCCGATGCTACACATGATGTGCCGTTGAAAATCTACGTAGCTTTCACCGTTAAACGCTTCCTTGTATGTTTGGTTTGGCTTAACTCCTGCGGGCTGCTACTCGCCTGCGGGCTGATGATACAAATAATGGTATCAACTTTTTCGCGACGCCGTGAAAAAAAAGCGCCAACCAAAAAAGCGAAAAAAAAAATTTGCCAAAAAATTTTTAAAAAATATTAGTGAATGGCCTACAACCAAACATTCAGTCCATGAACGGTTGACGCAACGGTTGCGAAACGCAACTAATTTTCTGAACGCTCAACGCCAGCGTTGACCAACCTTCCAATTTCCTTACCGCCTAACGCTCCCGCGTTTGAATGAAAATTTTCCAACGCTTTATCGTGTTACGTTGGGCATTGACTAACGCATTCCAACACGTCCAACACTGATCAAAGTTTTTTTTATCTAAGACTTTTTAGCAAAACCGTCCGAAAATAGGTACAGTCAGATATCTCTAGATGTGCGCTCTCTAGATGTGCATATCCTTCTTGATATGCACGTTATTCGGAAATTTAAAATGTACATCTAGAGATACGTAACTGTACCGTTATCGTAGAATATGAAAAACCTCTTTTGCCAACTTTTCGTAAAAGAGTTAACCAAATTACGTAATTGGTACATACGGTATGTAACATACCTCTTTTTCGCGGTTTCTTCATTCAATTACAATCATGATTTTCGTATGAATTATTTTCAACAAAGAAAAAAATGACAACTGTAACTTCAAGGAGTGTGATAGTCGATTTAATTTGTCGGAAATAATAAAATATAATCTCATTTTTATGAAATTACATAAATAACGGCTCAGAACCCCGACAATTATGTAGCCCTGTCAATAAAAATTCAATCGCAGACGTTAAAAATAGACTTAATAGCAGATAAAATCCAAAAAACGAGAAAGCTATATATTTTTTTAATTTTTCGACTTAAATTTTTCGACTTAATTTTTCGACTTAAAATACTCGCAATACAAGTCAAAATTTTACTTTATAGCCTATAAATTATAGGTTACATTAGGTGAAAAAAATAATGTAATATTCAAGAGAGGGGACTTTGTTAGGTTCCCCGATATGTAAAATAAATCAAAAAGTTAAGGTGAGGTTCGAAACTGCACTAGCACTTTTTTATTTTCGGCCATCCATTAATGGAAAATGGCCATTTTCAATTTCTCGAACCTAACGAAAATCTTTTCCCGCAGTTATTTTTTTTTTTTGCTTGATAAATTTTTAAATTTACCGTTTTTTTATAAAATAATTTTAGTTCAAAATACTAATAGTAAAACAGTCTCCAAACCTTTTGACGGTACGTCATTTTTTCAATTTCAGAATATAAATAAAATAACAAAACTCAAAAAAAAATTTTTTCTAGCTGAAGTACGAAAACTCAATTTTCTTTTACTCGTGATGAATTTATTTCTTAAATTAGTTTAATTAAAAAGGCTTAAGTAATAATCCGGCATATCTCCGGTGAACGTAAAATTTTAATTATTCTTGATATTTGAAGGGGAAACGCATTTTCTTATTTTACGCTCGTTCGCATTTATCTTATCCATGGACTGCAGTATAGTGTTTGTACTGGTCGTCAGATTTAATTTATCTGAGCATTGGTAGATTCGGTAAGAAATTGGTGAATGGCGAATTTTTCGAAAAAAAAATGGACCACCAGGACCGCAAGAGTGGTCGTTTAAATTGCCAAATTTCGCAGAACAGCATTTTTGGAACAGCTGAGCGTAGGGGAGGCACTGAACTTAAAATCAATTTTTTCATATTTTTTTATATCACGCCGAGAGGATTTCAAAAATGTGTATAATTTTTTTTTTCGGATTACTGGTTTTCGAGATACCGGTCGGTTTAATTTTGCTGAAAATATTTTTTTTTTGCCAAATTTGTGCTCAATCGATTGAAAACATTACCATCATCATCTTTTCTCATTACGACGAGGCACGTTAAGTTGCCGGTTTTCGAGATACCGGTCGGTTAAATTTCGGTAAAAATTTTTTTTCGCCAAATTTGTGCTCAATCGATAGAACAAACCACGAGCTTAACCAAGTTTTTTTACGGAAAATTCTCGATTTCTCGACGTTTAACAAATCTACCATTATTTTGAGCACCAGAAACGTGATTAGATTTTTTACACCGAAAACGTTTTATTCGAAAGACCACGAATCGTGGTTCAGGATACCGCACATATTTTTCCAAACGATACCTCACAAATTTACCTGACTGCAGTATCTACGTGTCCAGTTATACGCCGAATATCCCAAGAACTTTTTTTTCATAATCGAATAGAAATTTGATTTTTTTGTGTTATTTTTGTTTTTTAAATACTTCACGCATTAACTCTTTATGAATGAAATTGTCAAAAAATTGTTATAAAGGATGTCTTTGAAGAAGGATGTCTAATGATTTTTTAAATGAATGTCTGAATGAATGTCTCAATAAATGTCAACCTGTTTAGCAAAAACAATATACACTGGGTTAGTTTTAATTCTTAGTTTTATACAAATCTCATTAACAAACTTAGTAAAGTAACTAAGTTAAGTAACTAAGTTAAACAAACTTAGTAAAACTTTTGCGGATAAATTATTGGTTTTCTTTTAAAGCTGCGCTGCCGTTTTTAATTCGATGGTCCTGAATCGAATGAGCATACTCTCGCAAGCTCTCCGACCACCTTTGGACACTTTTTGGTCGATTTGACCACACATACACAAATTCACAAACGGTTAACCTGGCGACGTCATTTTTTGGCAGGCTAGTGCACCGATGATTTATTTACAGTTTTGGAAAAAATATGAGAGAAAAGACAAATTAATGTTACAAACCTAGGTCATATCGTAGATTGCTTGAGCTTATACGACATATTGCTACATACTTAGTCATTACTTAAAAAAAAATCATTCATAAATTACATTAGCTACTAGCTAAAGTATATTTTCTCTATTTTTTTGGTCTGAAACTTCGCCAAAATTTTGTAGAACATGTTTATTAGTTTGTAGTTTGATATATTTGAATACGTGGTTTATATTTTCACTGAGAACAAGAAAGATCATCATTCTGAGGAGGCTCTTTAATAGGTCCACGAGTTTTCTGTGTTGCCGAATTGTAGAAATTACTTCCTAGCAATTGTTTAAAAATACATTTTTTTAATTAATTGTCGTGGGAATCCAAATTGAAAGCATAAGGAAGAAAAAATAAATTAGAATTGGACAAGTCAATTTTTTTTGGAAAAAAATGTTAACACAGTTTTGTCCAGTTCAAAAAAAAGGTTTTTAAAATTTTTGCTCATTTTTGGTCAAGGTCACTGGGTCACGTGCAAACTTAATATAAAGGCATGGTTTTGGGTCAAACGGAAAACACGGTATCTAGGGGTTAAATGATAATGCAGTTCTCTAAACAGGTTCTGATTCGATTAACAACATTTAAAACAACATTTCTCTGTAATTTGTAGACTTGTTATTAGGGATTTTTTCCAACAAAAATGACAATTATTATGAAAATTAAAATGAATTATTTTCTGTACAATTCTCGTCATTTTAAATTCATATAATATGAAACCAATTTGTTTTCAAGTTTATAGTTATCCATCCGTTATTCTTAATTGCGCATCCGTGACCATATATCTTCCACCAAATCCATCATAATCTGAAAAAAAGTTTAACTGTAATTAAGTAACAACTGGCCCTGATCTTAAAAAAGTCCCACATAAAAAATCCAAAATTACGAAAAACGTAAATACTATCATTATTTGTACTAGGGACATTTCAGAGTGTAAGGTTTTTTGTAACCCTTCATGATGTTTAAATCACAAGAGTCCATGGCCTTTTTTATTTATTTATAAAAAAACGGTCGCGAGATTGTCCGTTTTACAAAGCGGTCGCGAGATTTTCCTGTTTGAGTCGATTATTAAAAATTAAGTTTGTATAAAACCCAAACGGCCATCGTAGGAACAAGTGTGTTTTCTTCTAATATGTACACCACATACTCTACTGTAATGTACACCACATACTTGTTTAAAGTAGCAGTCATTTTTTGCCTCCGCATTACCCGATTAAGGTAAGAATTCCGCCTTTGCGCTTAAAAGAATTTCAGACATGGAAAAAAAAATGTTAGTTTCAGTGGAATTGTTACTCTAAAGCAGGTGGTGCGAAGGCGGAAAAACTGACTGTTACCTTAAACCGGATGGTGGTGTAGTTGATCTTAAAATTGAATTCCTCCGATTTAGGGTTAAAAATTTATTCCGTTGAATCACCTGCTTTTTGAAAGATTTTCTTCTTCGACTTGGGTTAAAATAAATAAAAATTTTGTGAAGCACTAAACCAAGAATACTGTCCCCGTTTTCAATAATACTGAGGTGTATTGGTCGGCAATCAATATTGATAATATCATGATATATTTTCCACTTATCACCACCGGTGGGAAATAATGGCAACTACGAGTATTTGTCTAACTCCAAGTAATTTATGTTTTAATGTCATAAATTATGACTCATAATGCTATAAATTGTGCATAAAATCGAATAATCTTACGTGTTGCGTTTATTTACACAGTTTAAAAGTAATTTTGAAAATCACACGTCATGTTACGGTAATCATTGCTATAAAACATTTAAGAAAATTCCATATACAGGGGGTCGCCAAATAAGGGCCGCTTTCGCTAAATAAGGGTCGGTGGCGCCAAATGAGGGTCGTCTTTTTCCGAAAAAAAAAAATTATTGATTTTATCATTGATTACAACGGATATTTTCAAAATTGTCTTGTACGCTTATCGAAATAATTAATATAAATTTTTTTAAGCTTTAATTTAGTCTTAAAAGTAATTAATTAAAAAATAAAACGCAAAAAAATATGTTTTCATAAAGTATCACCAATAAAATGTGCTTATCCTGGCTTCCCCAAATAAGGGTCGGGTCGCCATATGAGGGTCATTAATGACCCCCTGTAACTTCTTTTTCCTATCCTATTCAAAGACATTTTATAATCGAAATGGGAAATTAATCGGTTTTTACAACTGGAAACCGTCGCATACTTTTATAAGGTAAGTAAATTATTGCTCAGGGGTTAAGTAACCAGAACTAAGTATAATTTCGATATTGTAAAAGTTACGCTGTCCACGGTTGAAAACCAAATTTAAGAGGTTGTGTCCATGAGTTCTAGACCGTGGACAGCCGAGGCATAAATCAATTTGAAAAATAAAAACATTTTTTTGACTGATTAGTTAACGGTTAAGAATAACAACAATTCTTTGACTGATTAGTTAAATACTCGTAAATTTTCTTCACAAACACGTAATGACGGGACAAGATACAACAAAAATGACGAGCTACAAGAATGAAACAGCGGATAAGAGGTCTGTTTGAAGGTTTTTCTGATCATCATTAGGATGTTCAATCAAATTCTCCAAGTAGTCGGTCCAGTCGTAGTCTTCGAGATTTTCCGCCAGACTGCGCTGAACAAACCTTTTCGAGGTCGTTAAAGATGCCGGTCCAGCTGAATAAAAGTTCTCAAAAAAGTCAGTTTAGATTTCATTAGTTTTGGTCGTGTTTGAAATACAAATATAAACATACAAGGGGAATCTTTAACATACAAGGGGAATCTAATAGGGTTCCGCAAAACAAATTTAAGTTGAAAATCAACATTAAGTGAGTAACGCCGATGGTAAAGCGCCATATATTGTTTTATGAAAAATTACAGTCAATACGTCATCTTCCAATAAGGACGTTTTTTGTGAAAAAAATGTCCTCAAAACAATCAAAAATTGGAGAATTTATGACAATGAACCCTAATACGGAGGCTATTTTCGGGAATAAGAAAAGTCCGTATTGGAAGTAAGGACTGTACGTTTTCTATAATACAGTTTGGGTCATAAAGTTTATTAGTTTCATACATTTAATCATATTATCACAATTTTTTATATCCAAAAAAAAAATTAACTCGTTTTACTTCTCGACGGTATATTGCAAATCCAGTTGAGTATAATTAACCGTGTGGGGACTCTCAAACTGTGAGGCTTTGAGCAGTTTTCCTATGATTTGTAACGCTACTCTGACGTCACCCTCACAGTCTCAGTGTCTCCATACGGTATACTTTGTAAAAAGTGTCGATTCACATAACTCCTCAAGCTGTCATCTCAACACTGGTTACTTTAACAAAGTTGGGCTATCTTAACACTTTTTTGAACCGAAAAATATCGCG
>SCLG01000651.1:48901-59235 GCA_004367875.1 Oikopleura albicans
CCCGTACAGGACAATTGAGCTTATGAAGCCACCAAAGATCTGAAAAAATAATCTCGAAAAATTCTTGGAAAATTCGAATGTACCCTTGACCACTATTGTTTTTTCGAAAAAAAAACTGTTTTGGCCATTCAACGTAAAATTAAAGAGTGGATTGTAATAGACTAATCCAGTTTTTGCTCAAGTTCACCCTGTCACGTGATAAATTTGATTTAAGGCCTCCAAATGGCCCATTTTTGTGGATAATGATACGCAAAAAATTGTTGGAAGTCAAATGTTGCGTAAAGATGGCCGTTTTGCAAAAAATCAGATGGGCCTTTTAACCCAGGTAAAACTTTTTGACAGTAGAGATAAGTTTTGAAAAATAAAAGTTAGATCAAAACCCGTTAGACCTAACTCCCAGGGGAGGTTCAAAATAATCTGTAGCGGAGTTCGTACTAAATTGTTAGTTTAGATTTTAAGAACTTTTTCCCCTGAGAGGTACGTAACCTCTATTAGTAAGCGTCATACTGTATAAAATTTCTAACCTGTGAGACTACATAAAAGGGTAGCTCAATCCACTTCAATCGGCCGGCAATGACCTCGGCCAGGGATACCGCGGGGTTAATATGTCCGCCAGAAACCTTACCGGTTACATAAACCGCTAACGTTACGGCAAACCCATAAGTCATGTTGATTCCTAACCACGTGCCGTTTTTAGTAAAGACAAATTCGGCCACCGATCCGTTTCCGAAAGTGCACAAAATAAAAACACCGAGAAATTCTGCTAAACATTTTCGCGCGAGAACACCACGATCAATGATCATTATTCTAAAAAAAATTAAAAATTATTACAATTTTTTTCCGAAAAAATAAGATGCCATGAGTTTTGTACACGGGTTTTTGAAATCAACATAAAATCCATATTTCTTAAGCAATTAAATGTACCAAAGAGATTAAATTCTGATTTTTGATAAAAAATAAGATTTATGAAATCAATATGTAATTATCATGTATATTTAATTATTCAAGAGATATAGTGGGTTTGCTTGTACAGTGAGTTTAAAAGTGTCAAAGTGAGTTTTCCTCATAAAACTGGAAACAAAAAAGTCAACAAAATGTGAGTAGTCCATTTCCGGTTTTTACGTCCCAATTGATTTTTTTTAGTCTAAAATGATCCTAAAACAGATAAATAACAAATTATAATTTGACTAACTTTTAGACCAATTCTACTTTTTTCGCATGACCATGAAATCCCAACCTACAGACTGTAGGCTACAGTGGATAATTATAAAACCGATACAAAATTTGCTGTTTTCTCATTGGCCGAGGTCATTCGCCGAGGTCATTCGCTTTGACCAATCACAAAGGCGCATTTATTTATTAATAATTATAAATTTATTAATAATGATTAAATCATAAATAATTATTAATTATCGTTATTGCCACTCGATGATAGGGTTGGATATAAGGTCTTGGGTTAAAAGACCATAAGACCTTATAATTTTATAGTTTTTGATTATCAAAAAAACATGATTTGTTCTGCAAACACGTAAGACCTGAAAAAACATTTAGTTTCGTAAGACCTTATAGCGGAATTGGACTACTCACTTAATTATTTTGGATATTGTCCATTATTTATACACATTTTTATTACGCAATTACTTTAGTGGAATCTGGAATATGAATTTGATAATTCTACAAAATCGTGAGAAATATAACATGTTCTACGCTTTTCGAGGGCGTCCGCAAATTGACTCCAATTTTTCAAGGAGTTTTTTCGTTTTCGTTTTCGATCTTTTCGGTTGATTTCTTGAATGAAGTTTGAGTTGAATTCGACCTCATCGTCCTCCCCCCTGTCCGCTTTTCGGATCAAAAAACGGGACTCTAAAAGGGCTGGAATGTGGCTACGTCGTAACTTATGGAGACATGTCGTAAGCAAGAGTGGAGGCTGACCAATTAATTTGAAGAGCTTTTACGGGTTAAACGAATACCGCGGTTATAGGTTTTCATGAAATTTTTACCAGAAATTGGTAAACAGGGTGCGGGCCCCGCACTGCGGGGCTAACCGTCCATATTACACAATTTGCCGTTAATCGTCAACTGTTTTGAAAATTTTTCATACTTTTTTAGTAATTTATCGTCATTAAAAACGGTTTTTTATCTATTACATTTAAACAAAAACCTATTACTAAGGTACAGTCCATAATCCCATAAGGAACGCTTTCACTTCTCAAAAAACACTTAATAAAATAGCGTCAAAATTACTTTTTTGACTAACAAATGTCCGTCATAGGACAAACATCTGTTATGCGAGCGTCCCTTATGGGATTAGTCACACAATCGAAAATATTATTGTTTTCAATACAAAATAGACATCATTTCTCGAAATAAAAATCGAAAGTAATTATGTTTTCTTCTATTTTGAGAACTTCATTCTCATTTAAATAAATATGAGTGTTGACAGGAAATTGAATATGGTTATGAATAAAGGTAACGATTTTGTAGACTATGGGTTGAGACCGGTAAAAATCGACCGGTTCGATTTAATTCTAATGAAAAGTTTAACCCGTTTCCTGTTTAAATATTCGAGGATCTTTTTGGAGTTTTAATAGCGCGATAGTGAATTTTGACCGGCAGATGGCACGCTGGGCGAGAAAAATACTAATTTTGAACCAACTGTCGATTTCGGAGCCGGTTTGGTTTGCCATTTCAATCAGACAAACGTCCAGGGCGGATAAGCCTTTATCGTTACACGCAGATGGGTTAATACCGGCTTTTACCAACAATCGTATTTCCTAATTATAATCAAGTTATTACTATGAAAGTGATAAAACTGCTCATTGTGATTTCTTGATGATCAAAATAAAAAAAGACTCCACTTTTAAAACGTAGTGAAAAATATTTACACAATCGTTTTTCTTGAAATTTATACCGATGAAATATTTTTTACCGTTCTTTTCACACATATAAGGAGGATCCATTTTAAATTATGTACCACTTTCTCAATATAAACGAATCTTCATTTTTGGTTAAAAAGCCTGTGAAGGCGGTGGGCAAGCTTGTGCATTAGGTAGGATATGATTGGTGGGAATCAAAATGCGTAAGTTAGATCATGCTGTATGATCTAACCTACGCGTTTTGATTCATACATTCTTATACTATTGAGCTTCTACCTCCTCCATTTCTCCTATCATATTCTCTTTTTATTCCACAAGGTAGTACATATTTAAAATTACATATTTAAAATGAATGGTCCTTAAATTATAAAAATTGTGTAAAGTGTAAAAGTTGTCAAAAAATATTGTTTCTAAATACCTCAAATAATGCACAGATCGCTCAAAACAAATAAATATTATCATTTTATGTTCCACATAAATGTAACTCAAATTTTAAAAGCGGAGACTGGGGTTGTAATTAATTTTTATATTATAAAAGGTAATTTTTGACATCGTATAGTGTGAAATAACACGCATTTTCGAAATTACATGTTGGTTTGTAAAAATTGTAAATTTTAATCAAAATGTAAAAAGAAATATTTTTAGTGTTAAAATTAAATTGCGGTATTTTCAAATCTGGCGTAAAAGATGTATTTGAATATTTCCCGGTGAACTTGGAAAAATTTATTATTAACTTATTAACTTAAGTTCATTTTTATTTTCCAAAATGTTCTAAATTTAAAAACGATCATTTCAAAAATACAGTTTTTTTTGGTAAAACATCATAACGAAAAATTTCCAAAAATTGGATTTGATAACCTTGGAATTGGGTGAAAAAAGAAACACGATTTCAAAACACGGATTATGGAAAGTGGTCTGCTTAATACAGTCAGTAATACTCAATATTTTCTAGATGTGTATGTCTCTCCAGATGTGCATATCTCTCTAAACGAGCACAAAATCAAAAATGCACATCTAGGGAGCCCTGACCGTAATGCCGAACAGGTCTTTCACTACTCTAGGAAGCGATAAAAAGAAATAATAATAATAATGAAGTTTATTTACCCTAGTTTTTGCGAGTCTAACTGCATGATGGAGTACTTTGGCGTCGTCAATCTGGATTTTTTCTCTTTTGTAAATCTTTAGGGTAGTCTTCAAGAGCTTTTCATCGGAATATGTAACCGCTTTCATGATATGTCTCTCTATTTGATCAATTTGATCAGACTTGTTACTTACCTCCGACCCGCCAGAATCACTGGACATTACCCTAAAAGCCAAAAAAATCTCGTTTTTTTTCTCTATTTGTGTTTCTAAACCTTTTTTGTGAGTTTCTAAAAATAATAATATCACGTTTAGAGTAGATATTTTCTTCTACATCAGTGTTAAATCATCCTACATTGTTTAGCCCAAGGGCTACTTTTTCTAAGTCTTAGATGAACGTAAGATCCCACCTACGCGTTCAATTCCTGGACTCTCTTCCTCCTACGGAGTCTAAATGGCGCAGCAGCGACCAATCAGCGCGCAGCAGTTAACGCTTTGAGTGACTCAACCTTTGAAAACTGAGGTGTCTAATTGGCTAATTCGGAGGACTTCTTGGAATTGAAACCGTGGGGGTTACGTATTATCAACAAATAGCCCGTCATATTTTTTTAATTATACCCAACATCATCGAAAATTGAAAATCGTACTACTATTATAGTTTTATCACTATTTTAATGTTTTCCGGTATAATTTGACAATAAAAATAAAAAAATAAAATATTTCACAATATACCTTTGGCACGTGTAGAATTCCAGAGAATTCTTAATTTCAAAAAATGCTATTTTTTTTTATTATCATTTCTTTGTTTTTTTGAAGAATTTTATTTTTTCTGAAAATTTTTGTCACAATTTTAGTCATTTTTGTGGTGACAATTTATTGTTGGGTGTTTTTTTCGTTTTGAAATTTTTTTTTGTGATTTTTTTGATATTTTTGACATTTTTGACACTTTTTTGACACGTGTTTGACACGTGTTTGACAATTTTTCGTTTTGATTTTTTTGTTGCTCGTCATTTTTGACAAAAAAATTTTGTCGTGACAATTTTTTGTTTGGGTGTTTTTTTCGTTTTGAAATTTTTTTGTCATATTTTTGACACTTTTTTGAGACTTGTTTGCCAATTTTTTGTTTGTTTTTAACAATTTTATTTTGACATTTTTTTAGGCAACTTTTTTTGACAATTTTTTTGGTGAATTTTTTTGATCTTATGGACGGTTTACCAGCGTTTAGCCTTTTCAACAAGTATTTTTCAATTAAACTAAAGACAAATAAGTCTAGTACTTTATTAAAAAAATAAGCCTAAAACATACCCAACAATGTTTTCCTTTGTAATTTTACAACAAAAAAGTTTCTCTACTTTGACCACGAATTTTTCTCGAAAAAGATGCTCACTCTGCATAATTTTGCACGCAAAACTACGAAATACGAAAACTTTTCTGAATTAAAAAATAAAATTAGACCTAAGACTAAGTATTTATTAATACATATTTTGAATTTTTTACTTATTTAACAATAAACCAGTTATCTAAGGCTTGCGATTTTACTGTGCAATAAAATTAACCAAATACATTGGTAAATAGCAAAGTTTAGTGTTTCATTTTTTTAACTTTGACCAAAAATTAGTTTTTATAAATTTAATCTTTCTTGTCAGTTCAAAAAAAGCTTTGCTCATGCAAATCAGTTTATCTCAAATAAGAATTCACACGTTATAAACCATGTAAGTTTAACAACTAACTAGTGTTTACTTATAAATGTAAAAAATGTGTTAATCTATTTTTGTATATTATTGAAAAAATTTAGAGTTCTCTGAAGGATAAAACATCTCGTCAGAGTTGGTTTAGTCTCCCCATACCGAGAATGGAAAAAACAGCTAAATTTTTTGGCGCCAAAGAGCAATAAATGTGCTAAAAGTGATTAATTGACCTAAGCAAACTTTTCGGGAACGTTGACGACTTTTGAGGCAATAAGCATTGAAATAGTATTCTCTGAGCCCTCTTACGCTGTACATACAAAAATCATAAACTAAGAAATAAACACAATATTTTTCTCATAATGATTGAAACAAAACATGTGGATTATAACATTATGACATGTTGGACATATGACACAAAATTAGGTTTAATCTAAGTTGATTGGCTAATTTGTATTATGTAACCAGGTTATCATCAAAGGACCTATCATACATAGGTATTACGCAATAAAAATAGTATTTATTGAAATATTTCTGAGCGCTTTTCAATTATATCTATCGTGAATCGAAGCAAGCAGTCTTTCGGTCTGCATTGGAAATTTGACATGGAAACGGTCGAAAAAAGAACAAAAAAAAAACTAGCCCCTACTTTGAGAACGAGTCCTTACTTTGATAAAGTGGCCCTTACTTCGATAACGTGGCCCTTACTTTGAGGCCTTTACTTTGAGGCCCATATAAGTTGCGTTAACTTTGTTTTCCACATTCCCATGATGGCTCCTTTTTTCAGAACTCCTTTTTTCTTGCGCACTGGATTCAGAATCATCCTACGTTTTGGAATTGGAAAATGCCGACGCGTCGTATTTCTTTTTTATTCATGTTGGTTTCTCTTTTTTCTTCCGTTGTTGAAATTATTAAATTTCCTTAAAACTATTTAACTTCAACCAAAATTATCAAGTAGTACCCCCAACCAGGGATGTAAAATGGGCGTGTAAATTATCTTTTTTGAAGATTTTTGGTCTCAGATTTGTATTTCGAAATGAATTTTTTTTGCAATATAAGTATTTTTTTACACTCTTTAACGATTTTTTGAACATTTTGTACTTTTTTACACTCTTTAACGATTTTTTGAACATTTTGTACTTTTTTTCACAACAAATTACCTAAAAACCCCCTTTTTAACCGTATTTTTATTGGGTTATAAAATTTTATAAAAATCGAAATTTTTAGATAATTTTAGAGCATTTTTTAATTTTTTTCTAGAACACTAGGATTTGTTAAATGTTTTTCTCAAAAATAATCAGTTTCATTTTGGAGGCCACAAGAGGTAGACATAGAGAAAATAAGTATTTTTTGACAAAAATTAATAAATTTTTGATTATGGAATTTATCAACGACGAAGCAACCGAAACAAATATGGAGGGTGGGGATGAGGCCACAACGTCAAAAAAATATGGACTTAAATTGAAAAAGTAAGTTTTTTTAAACGCCATGAACATTCAAAATGTATTTTTTCGGTTTAATAAGGTCGAAAATTTGATTCAAGGGTTTGTTGACCGAAAAAACGTTAAATTTCTTATTAAAGACCAGGTTTTATCGGTCAACGGTTTTTTTTTTAAATTGCGTCAATTTTCGCCCAAATGGCGGTACCCCCGTAACCAGCCTGAACTAACCGCCACGTTATCGTGAAAGTTTTTTCGGCTTTGGCTGGTAGGGTTGTTGATAACGAGTTTGTGTTGGTCCCAGTTGTCCCCGTTGATCCCGTTGTTTTTCCGGTCGTTTCCGTTGGTCCAGATGTTTCTCCCGTTTTGCCAGTTGTTTCTGTTGTCCCGGCTGTTTCCTCAGTTGTTTCCTCAGTTGTTTTCTCAGTTGTTTCCTCTGTTGCACCAGTTGTTGCCCTTGTTGTTAACCCTACTGGTGACCGTCTTTTTTCAGTTCCAAATGTTGACTCAGAAGTACCCCTTCCCTCTCTCAGTCTACCTGTTCAGAATGAAACTCAGGAAGTGGATACGGAAATGGATATCAAAATCCCGCACTCTTTTTAAAATTAATTAAAATGCACTCAATCAATCTTTTTTCATTGTGTAGGCGCTTGACCCGCTTTTATAGTATAATTATCTTATATCGAAATACCTGATATTCAACCAATCAGAATAAATAATAATAATGTAATTTCATAAGATAGGAAGCCACCGTTTTTATTCCGATTCAATCTTCAAAAAGGATGCATTCGGATGGCTACTGAAAGTAACTCTGATGAGTTTTAGGTTTAAATTTTTAACTAATTCGGATAGAGCTAAATCTTAGCTACTGAGAGATGTCGATAAAGATAAAGTCGTTCATAATTTCAATTCAAATGAGGTAAACTAAGAGAAATATGAAAGAAATATTATAAACATACATAGTTCGAAACCGAAGAAAAATAATTGTGAAAAAAGCGATGGAATTCTTCTCCCGATGCGTATTAATTTCTAGAATTAAAAATAGGCAAATTTTGAGCTTTGACACACCATATTTCATAGTAGCTATAAAGTCGACTGTGCGCTTTCCGCTGATGTAGAGTAAAAATCAATAACTTAAGGCGCCGTAGCTTAAGGCACGTTTTGACTGATAATCCCGCTTTTTCGCTTTGCTTACCGGTAAAAAATGGAAACCAAAAGTGTGGCGATTTCAAGAATTACCAGTGAGAAATGACAGCTCAAGCCGTCGTTGCTTCACAAAATGTGTTTCTCTGGTGAAATAACACTAGCATGTTTCCGGTGCATCGGAGTTGATAGTTCAGGCAAACTAATCATTAGTATAGAATACAATTTTATGGGTGCATCATGTGATTTACGTTTTGGCGATTTTAATGACGACAATAGCCCTCATTTTAGTAATAACCATTTATTTTGCAGTTTCCGGTGGTAAAACCGGAGAATATCTGACTTGGGATATACCGTAGGAAAAACCGAACAACGTAATATACAGTATGAGATAAGGTCCTCACCGTAAGGACGATTGTTGGCTGTTTTCAAGTTTTTAACTTCATTCCTTTTCGAAAAAATCTTGATGTTACCGTTCAGTTAGGCTGTCCACGGTGCGAGGTCTGGAGTCGCTAACTTTTTCTTACAACCTCCAAAATTAATGAAATGTTGGGATCCAATGTACTTTCTTGTAGTTTTGTGGAGAAAACGGTTTTACCGGTATTTATCGGCAATAGGCAATCTAGTAATGGAAAATACCGGTTTAACATGTTTTAGGGGTATTTTGAGCTGAAAAACACGAAATGGTGTCCATTATTATATTTGACCGATAATTATCGGTTTTGAGAAAAATAATTGTTATAGTTATCGGTTTCTTAAGGTTATAGACGTATTTTTTGATCAAGAACGCGAATTTAGAAACCATTTTGAAATTACATCAATTTTTGACCAATAAATATCGCTTTGGAGAAAAATATTCGTAATACCGTGGACAGTCGACGTAGACAGTTGAGGTGGACAGTCGACGTTCAGTCGAATATTTTCCTAGATCTATATGACAAAATCAACAATGAGATATTTTTATTGAACAATAAGTAATTACAGAATTATACAACAAACAAACACTTTTTTTAATTTCTTGTTAGCAAAATGGACTTTAGGGCAGCTGCGGAATATTGAAATCCGGCATTATAATCAATGGCGACCTCGTTCATGACATAGTCTGACCTTTTATCTTCATAATTGTCTTTAATATCTGGACCGCCCACTAAGGCGCCATATAAAATCCAATAATTCGGTTGCGACGAATTCAACATGTTCGAACATCCGGCCGGTGATTTTGGGCACGAAGCTCCACGATGGTGCGACCTTAGTGGCGGATTTTCACCAAAACCTTGAACAAAACTACATCCAGAGTTCGAAATCGGTACGGTATATATTTATTTGTTTAAATTAAACAATTATTATATTTTCCAGAAAGCCCTATATTTATATATTAAGGACTGCGCCGTTATCTGGCCAATATTACGTAATATGATGTTTATTGGGGAAAATGTCGACCAGATAACGCCGCAGGTGGTGTATACAATTATCGAATTATTGGTCAAATAAAAACATAAAATAAGTCAATTTTCAACTACGAACTCGAGAGTCAACTCCCTAGTCTCTTAAATTACATGTAATTGAAAGCTTAAAATATAAATACTTAAAGTATTTTTACTGAAAAATGAAAAAGGGACAATTTTCGAACCCTACTTCGTCCTTTGTCACCGAGTGCATATCCGAGTTGGTTAATCGCCAACATTGCATATTCTCCAGCGCGCGGCAATTTTGGCTCAAGTCGACTTGCGCCCAAAAGGAATGCTGCCCAGTTATTTGCAATACGTAAGGAGCCCCACTTGTGAAACCAAATTAACCCCTCGTCAGTCTTTTTCTCATAATCGACCAAATAATTCGCATAGTCAACAACATCACTTCGATACTTGTTTATGGTTGATATTTTCGCCCATTTTCCTTAAATTTGTGAACACAGATACATAGGGTGCGCCGTTAATTGTATTTTAAGGAAACACGCAGAGTGTTTTATAAAGACACAAGGTGCGCCATTAACAGGCATGTTTTGATTATTATATTTAATTATATTTAAAAAAAGAACTAAAGTAACAATTAAGTTTTAATCGTACATTTTAAGCGTACATTTTAATCGTACATTTTAAGCGTACATTTAAGCG
>SCLG01000652.1:0-13971 GCA_004367875.1 Oikopleura albicans
AGAGGCAAAAGTGACGTAACGAGTTGACAAAGTGAAAAGAGTTGACAGTTTTTGACGAAAAAAAAAAAAATCGGAAACGAAAGTGTCAACTCGTTACGTCACCAACTGTTTTACGGAATCTAAAGCACACTCGATAATTACAGATCAAAGGCCAAAGCCGTCCCAAAACACAAATCATGTCGACCCTTATTCTAGAAAATCAAGTTTATAATGATAAAGTTGCCAAAAAGTTACACAGTCCTTACTCCTTTTTCGGACAATTTCTCCGTTTTCGGACGCTTTTTCGGCCAAAATGGGCCATTCTAATAAAAAATGATCCTTTTTTGTGACGGTGCTCATTTTTCGGACGCTATTTTCGAGAACCGAAAACGTCCGGAAAAGTTGTAAGGACTGTAATTTGAGATATCGCATTCCGAAAAAACGTATAATTTGAATTTTTCTAATTCGCCCTGTATGGATTTCAGCCGCGGGCACCCTAGGTCTTATTAGAATATTTTTGGTTCATCAGATTCATTTTGAATCGGCCTCTTTTATTTTTTGGCGAAATGGTAAATTTATTCATTTCTGGCCAATCAGAATGCCCAAAAGGGGAAATTTTCGGCGTATTAACCTTTCGCCACAAAAGAAAAGAGACCGATTTAGACGGTGCCGTCATATGATATGATATACGGGATGATTCATAAGGATCAAAAATTGTCAAGATAAAGGCGATGGGACTACTTTGTTCTTCAAATGATTGAACCGTGATTAAAACCGATTTTAAGATCGTATGGGCAATAGGCGGACGCTACGGATCCGATGCAGCAGAAACATATGTGAACTACAAAATTTAATCACCTCAATTATATATATTGCACTTATCAGGAACCGATTGATATAAACACATAACGATTTAAAAAAACTGAAAAAAGGACAAAAAATCTCAAATAAAAAGAGAATATGAAAGGAGAAATGGAGGAGGTAGAAACTTACCAATATTCAGAGGTATAGTCTAAACGCGTAGGTTTGATTCCCACCAATCATATCCTTCCTTCCTCGCAAGCTTGCTCATTCGTTCACATGCTATGTAACCAAAAATGATTTTATATTGAGAAATTTTTTGAACTTAACTCCCAGGGGGAAGTGCGTGTATATAGACACACAACTTGTTTTTTTGTCGATTTAAGGCATATGGAGGCCCCGTAGGGCAAAATAGGTATTGCTGACCCCCCTCAACTTTTCGAGAAAACTCGATTGACGGTATTTTTTTGCGTAGGTTGGAGATTTCAAACAGCTCTCTAGGGGGACCTGGTGGCCCAAATCAATTTCTGAATAGTCAAGTCGACGTAGTTTGACGAGCTCTACAACTTGGCTGTACCAGTTTTTTGAATTATTGCGGGTTAATGTGAATTTTTTAAGTCCGTGTTTATATACACGCATTTTCCCCCTACGGGTTCCCAAAAACCCTTCCCCCTGAGAGTTAAAAAGTTTATGTTTTGTTAATCGTATAGCTTGCTCATAATGACAATTGTTGGATACACTAGGCGCGAAAATGAATCGACGAGCGAAGAAAGCAGTACTATATCTGATGGTATGAAAACTTATATTATACAGGGGTCGCCAAATAACGGCCCCTCAAATAAAACCTTCTAAACAATTATCTTAACAAAATTGGGTTATCTTAACACTTTTTCGGCCTAAATTACCATAACCTAATCAAAGGTCCATATTCATTTATCTTAAAAAAAATATCTTAAGAAAGTTCAATTATCTTACCACTTTTTGACCAAAACAGTTGTTAAGATAACTGGTTAGGAGATCTATATGATAAATTATCCCGGTTAAACTGGCCGATAAATACTACTTAGCGTTTCACATGAATTTCCGCCGTTTTTTCTTTCTTTTTTTTCTAGATAGTCAAACTCGAGTTTTTTTTCGCACATCAAAAACTCAAATATTGCCATCTAGAAATTGCGGGAGAAAAGAAATTCATGTAAATTCGCTGCACCCGAAATTATCTAGAATTCTAGATGTATAAAAAAATATACTTTTAGTTCCGGAATTGGTATTTTTCAAATGTTTTCTTTTCGACATTATGAACGAAACTACAGAAGACGACACATCGATGTCATGCAGTCTTTATCCAAAGTTCAAAATTATCAATTAGAAAGCGCAAAAAGACTTTTTGAACGAAAAAAAAGTGCTCAACTAAAACATACAGTCACTACTCTGTCACTGTATGTTTCTATTGACGGTTTAGCTTTGAGGTTCATTTTCATCTGAAAAAGAAAACCGGGCAATTACTCTGCTCTGCAAACAAGTTCATATATTTTCTGGTCATCATACATTTTGTTATTATATAAAATATATAAGATATCTAAGATAACATACACCACCTACCGGCTTAAAGTAACAGTCCGTGTTTCCACCTACGCACTATCTTCTTAAAGTAACAGTTCCACTTAAAGTTACATTTTTTGTTCCAGTTTTGGGTTTTCTTTAACCGAGTAGGCGGAATTGTTACTTTAACCAGGTAGTGCGGAGGCGGGAAAACTGACTGTTACTTAAAGCAGGTAGGTGGTGTACTGAAATGCGTTTTATATTATACCACCCACCTTGAGATCTATGTATTTTTTATATTGAGCGCCGTACGCCATGGCGCGCCATTTCATGATTGTCAGTACTTAACTCCTGCAGTTCCGATAGTGCCATATGGCACTGTACTCATTGATTTCGTTGATAGCTCGAAATCTATAAGAGAAATCTCCAATCGGTTTTTTGTATTCGTTTTGTGTGATCATGACGGTTATGTTCCGTGTCAAAATTAATTTCCGGTTATGAACATTCGGTTACCGGTTTTTATACTTTGGTACCACTTATCATCGGTCCTAAATTAACAACTCGATATTTGACTTATAACTTTACAATTACCGCCGTGCGTTCTCTTCATGAAGCCCGGCGGCAAGTTTGGCGGTTTATTTTCTTGGAATAGATTTAACATTAAATAACACGTTTACTGGTCAGACAGAAAATAAACAAAATAAATTCTCTGCCATTGTCTGAATTGTGGAAACAATCGCCCAGAAACTCGCGAACGCCGACTTTATCTCGCGACTGAAGTTTTTCAGTCTGATTGTTAACTCGTAGGTGTTTCCTTTTTTGTCGTCGTTGGCGATTTACTGTCGCTTCGGTTGATTCATATTTTTTGTACAGTTATATTTACATTTAACAATTAAAGTTACAGACACTGCGTCACAGCGTTCGTTCACTTAATGGCTCATATAAGCTGTTGAAGACGTGGATAAACTGCTCATAGGTCTGGATTTGCCAGCCCAATTGTTTGAAGACTTGATCGGGACTTGATTTGGCCCGAAGTTGACGGTCCTTGTCGTCGTCACCGGTTGAATACCGTGTGCTCCATTTCCACTCGTAGAGCGGTTGACCAAGCTCGTCGGTTAATTTTGACACCAGGGTGTAGTAACCGGGTAAGGGCATTGGAATTGAAAAATCCACACCAATTGTTTGCACCGCTGTTATCTTACCTGTCAACGGGGTTTGAAATTTACCGACATACAGTCCTTACTCGAAAGTATGGTCCCTAATAAGTCGAATTGACCCAAAATGGCCATTTTTCTAGTAATGAATTGGGAGATACGTAATACGAAATTAACCCTTGATAAAAGTTATCAAATCCGCTTCGCGGGGCTGTTATACAGTATGGGGTAAAATAACGCGCTTCTCGCTTTCTCAATTTTGTACGGGTTGAGTGTCATGAAAATCGGCCGAGCGTTTCTAGATTGTTTGTAACTTTCTTCGATTGATTTAGGCGACACATTCTGTCGGACACAAGTAAGAGACACCCCGAAAAATCAATCGAAGAAATTTACAAACAATTTAGAAACGCTCGACCGATTTTCATGAAACTCAACCAGTATTATAATATGCTTAAAAACTAGAGAACCGAGAATCGCGTTATTATACCTCATACAGTATGAGTCATACTGTATTAACCAGTTTTATTTATTCGAATTTAGAACAACAGATAGGACTATGACTCATAATTTATGACTAATAATTTATGAGTCAGAATTTATGACTTACATCGAATAATTCCAAACCCTGACCTAAGGCCTTTGAAAAAATGGGGCCAATTTGCTTACCTTCATACAAAAGGGCCTGTCTAAAAACTACCTCACCTTTCGAGGCGACAATTGGGGTCACCGTTATCTTATGCTCAAAGGGCATTTGTGGCGCATTTGGACTAATTTTACCGTTCAATATCGTTCGTCCCAGCTGTACAAAGCTCACATCGCCCGGGCAGCTCTTGTGGTAAACATGATCGCCGCCGGTATTACAGTCCTTACCTTTATTATCGCTCGACAATAATTGCGTTACCTCCCGGACTCTATACTTACCTTTTCCATCACTCACAAAACCTACGCACATATAACCAAGCTCGTCACACTTTTTAACCGCTTCCGTATAACTCAGAGCTTTTTTCCTCAGGCTCTTTAACACCATCGTGTGGCCATATTCCTCACAAATCACCGTATTATCTAAACGCTCATACGTGCACGATTGGGGGTGCATATTTAAAATTTCGACTTTTTGGCGGGTAACTTCATAAAATTCGGTTTTTAAATCGGTCACTTGAAGGCGCCGGAGTTCAATACGAAAATGTGTATAAGATGGGTTAGTCTCACGAGCGATTAATTTATAGTCTACGCTGTTAACGCCCTCAATCGTGCTACGTTGACGATACTTAACGAGATATTCTGGTGGCAAATATCGGACATCGGTGGTGGCATCCCGAAGTTTAAAATTTCGAAAAATCCAGGGATGTTGGTGGGGTATCATTTTGTAGCGGCCTTCATCATAATTTAGCGGTTTGGCAACGGTAAAATTTGCCCTTTGAACCCGAAATTGCATGTCATCGTCCTCGCGACCCCAACCCCAGAATAAATTTGACATTCCATTTACTTTTACATAATGAGCTGGTCGAAGCATGGTTACGCCCCCAAAGTCAGTTCCATATGGTCTTAATAATATAACTTTTAGGTCGCAAAAAACGAGAGCTACGAAAAAAAGTTTTGAGTGTGTCTGGGTTCGAACCCATGCATGTGGCATTATAGCAACGTTGACGTGGTGGTATCCCAAGTTTGATGGTTAAAATTAGAGTGGGGTATTTTGACGACCATTTGGGGTCGCCAAAAAACTTTTATTTTAGCTGGTTTTGGCGGCCACAAAATTGGTCGCCAAGTGCTGTCTTAAACACCATTTGGCGATCATTTGGTCGCCAAGTTTTGTCCAAACTATGACTTGGCGACCGAATGGTGTTTATGACAGGACTTGGCGACCAATTTTTTAGTCGCCAAAAACACTAAAAATACAAGGTAAACGCATAACAATATTAACATGTATAATCTAACCTACGCTTTTTAATTAAATACAAATTTTTATACTTTGACACACAGTTTTTAAGTATAAAGTATAAAAAATGGAGATTCCTTAGTATTGAGAACGTAGTACATATTTTATTTTATAACGAAAGGACTTTATGAAAACGGGATTTTTTTCAACTTTTAACAAAAAATCCCATCTTCATGAAGTCTTTTTGTTACGACCCTTACATATAATTTATACGATATAAAGATTATCTAGAATAATCGCACTTAAATATAATAATAAAAAAATTCAGTTTCAAAGTGTAATTTATATCTGTGGCGATATTGGGGTAAAAATTCGTGTGAAGTGCCCCAACAAGTGACAACTAACGGGGTGTCCGGTTAGGGGCACATTCTATTTCAAATTGAATAACATTGATAAAAATCATTGAAACAACATACTTGTACTCGAACTTATCAATTAAAGGTGAAAGATGGACTGGTACTTCTTGGCATTGGTAGATATTCCGGTCGTTTTCCGGTAACATATCAACATCGTGGAAAATAACGCAATCAAAGTTTGCTGTCTTCATTACTTCTCGGAAACCGGCGTTCATAACTGCGCCCTTGTTAAATCGCCCATCATCTTCCTAAACAATTAGTGTGCTAGTAAGTTTACTTTATGTTTATTTTAACTACAAGACATATTACAGTCCTTACTTCCAATTCGGACGTTTTTGATTCTCGAAAATAGCGTCCGTATTTGGTTGAACTGTCATAAAGTGTCCACTTTTGGACTGTTTGGGGACATTTTTAACAATGACTGTAGTTAATGAAAAGTTGTAAAAAAAAAGTTAATTTTTTTTCCGATGACCCAAATTGACCGAAAGTACTTACAAAATAAAAGAGTCGCATTACCCCCTTAAATTCCCAAAAAGGACCCGTATAATGAAAGGTCAGTACAAAGTATACACAGAATGAATCAGTTTTAGGGAACCCGTAGGGGAAAATGCGTGTAAATAAACACGCACTTCAAAAATTCACATTAATTCGCAATAATTCAAAAAAAGTGGTAAGGCCAAGTTGTAGAGCTCGTCAAACTACGTCGATCTGATTATTCAGAAATTCATTTGGGCCACCAGGGCCCCCTATAGAGCTGTTTGAAATCTCCAACCTACGCAAAAACACCGTTAATGGAATTTTCTCGAAAAGTTGAGAGGGGGGTCACCAATACCCGTTTTGCCCTAAGGGACCTCCATATGCCTTCAATCGAAAGAAAAAAACCAGTTGCGTGTCTATTTACACACACTTCCCCCTGGGAGTTAAAGGTAGCCTTAGTAATTTAAGAGAATTGCATTTAGTATGTTTAGGAACAAGATGCTTCTGATTCCAAGTACACCACCTAACCCGTTATGTTAACACCCGTGATGTTAACAAAATTCCATTATATTAACACTCCATGTTGTTTAGTGGTGTTAACATAACGGGTTAGGTGGTGTATAGTAAAAATAAGGTACCCAAATAAAGGCAAAAATTTCGACTACTGCCAAATCGAAAAAAATATGAGTCATATTATATGACTCAATAAATAATAATGTTATAATTAAAAAAGTTTGCGGAAAAGATGTTGCGCCGTTTGGCGGTGGTTCTAAGTTTTAATTTCGTCGAACGAACCTGTTCCGAGACAAAAATACAATATGCCGTTTGTTGTCGTTGTAACATTGGATGAAGTGTCGCCAAAAGTGACCGAAGATGTTCCTCGCGATTCTTATACGGAATTATAATCGCCACTTTTTGCCGCGGCGTGCAATCACTCGGCGTGAAACAACCGTCCATCAAAGCCGCAACATTATCAACAACACCCCACTCCGGCACATACGAAACATTCACGTGATTTTCACCGACTAAAAATATCATATTAATTATGATTGCCCCAAGTAAGCGACGCCTTTTCAAAATAGCAAAACGTACTTTACACAGGGTTGGCCCAGAGGTGGCCAGACTTTGTACCCTTATCCGCGGACAAGGGTAAAAGCGGGTAACTTTCAATGGTAGGGTACACTTTTTTTTTCCACTCGGGTACAAATTTTTCAGTACCCCGATTTTTGGGCCTAACCAAAAGGGGTCAAATTATATATTTTTCAAATTGAACGATTATGACACCTAAAATGTAATTGGACCCCTCTGTGACCTCTAGTGGGGTCAAATTACAATTTTTAATGGGGTAAAAATCAAACTTGGATAAAGGGTAAACTCGGGTACTTTTCACTGGCAGGGTATGGAGGGGTACAATTATTTTTTGCTGGGGTAGGCCTTTCAGTACCCCTATTTTCAGTGGTAGGGTTGACCGTTGGTAAATATAGAAAAATCGATGAAATCAAATTTGGTTTTGAAGGCCGTATAAATTAACCCCCACTATTTTTTGTTTTGTTGAGGAGTTAAAGTGACTGGAGCTGATGAACTGAAACAAAAGATTTCAGCGGTTTATGAGGATAACATTGAGCAGCTTAAACTAAACCAAATTCAAAGTTAGAATTTCTAAATCAGGTTGACTAATTTTCAAAGTGTTTTAAGATTATGAATATGTAAAATCATTTTACGAGTCGAAATAATCTCGAATTTTTAACACCAGTTTTTATTGACTCAAATTTTTTGACACTTATCGGAATAATTGTCCGAATTAAGGCCAGTTTTAGAAATAAAATATATTATCCAACCTAATTGTCCGCGTAACAAAAAAGGAAGAAATTGTTATTCGTTTTTTCGCGTTGCTATGGTTAGCGGCCAATCGAAATTGGCAGCGCGAGACAATTAAGGTATTACGCGGACAATATTTTTCTACATTTTTTCTAAAACACATACGGCGGTGGAAAATTTTCCAAAAACGGAAAATACGATGACTATCATTCAATGATATGTATGAGGTATAATAACGCGCTTCTCGATTTTCTACTTTTTAAGCCTATTAGAATACAAAATTTGAGAAAGCGAGAAACACGTTATTTTACCCCATACTGTATTACACAAAATGTAGTGATCAATTCGATGTAATCTGATTTGGGCGCACACATAAAATGGCGGAACCTGGAACGGCGAAAAAATTGCAAGACTTGAAAAAAGAAAAAGTTGCAAAATTCGAAATTAAAATCCGATGGCGAAATCCAAAAAAACATTTTTTGCATAATTATTCTCTCGCGCTGCTAATTTTGATTGGCCCCGGTACCATAGCAACGCAAAAAACAAATAACAATTTCTTCCTTTTTTGCAACGCGGACAAACGCCAGGCGGTTCCGAGCTAATATTATTAAAATACACCAAACTTGACCCCTATTGACTTTTCGGTTATCAATTTTTAGTCTATATAATTATGATATTTCGTTAATTCGTGTGAAAGAATGGCAGAAAAATTTTTGATCACATTTTGCGGATGTAATAATGATGTTCTTACTAGTAATAAAACTGTAAATGAACATTTCGATGAAGTTTTTTTAGCTACGAAATTTTATAGGTGTAATGAAATAATTACATGTTAAAATTTGCTATCCTAGTCGTACAACGCATTTTTCTATGGTTGTTGAATTAAAATATCTGGTACACCCCTCGCGCTGTTATCTTGTAATAATAAGGTCAGACAAACACTTTTCAATTTTTTTGAGATAACGGCGCACCTGACGTATGTTATATTGGTATTTTATATTAATTTGTATTTTTGAAAACCAGTTGTTCAAGATGGAGTGGAGTATTTTGGCGACCATTTGCGGTGATTTTGGCAATCACAAAATTGGTCGCCAAATACTCCCAAGTGGTCGCCAATTGTTGTTTTAGACAGGATTTGGCGACCAATTTTGTGATTGCCAAAAGCAGGAAAAAACAAGTTAAAAAAATCCCAAATGGTCGCCAAAATAAAACCCAAAAATGTCGCCAAAATGAAACCCCAAAATTGTAGCCAAAATAAAATCCCAAAATGGTCGCCAAAATAAAATCCCAAAATGGTCGCCAAAATAAAATCCCAAAATGGTCGTCAAAATGAATCCGGAATAAACTTTAAAAAAAAAATCCCAAATGGTCGTCAAAATACCCTTTACCTTCAAGATTTGATACACGGTTTTGTATAAGTTTTTTTTACATCACTAAACTATTTTTTACATAATTTAATTGGGGGATCGAACAGGATTAAAGGCATTTAATTGAATTTTGAATCGTGACCAAATGTTTATCAAACATCAAAAGTGAACACGACTGGCTGATTTGTTACTACGTAAGTTATGTTTGTTATCAAATAAGGAAAAATCAGCAATTGTCGTAATTACAATAATTGAGCAATTACTTCAGCCGTCTGTTTAACAGCATAACGTTTTCTATAGGGTGTCCACCAAAAAATTGCTATTCATCGAAATATATTTATGGAATTTACCGTGTGTCTGTGTTTCAGTTGAAGCGATTATGCCAAAATTGCTTCAACACCTTAATTATCCCGCGCTGCCATTTTTTATTGGTCGCGTTACCATAGCAACGAAATAACAAATAATAATTTCTTCCTTTTGTTGTTAGGCTAAATTTAAGCCAAATTTTTTACGCCAAATTTAAGCCAAATTTGTTACGCCAAATTTAACTCAAATTTCTCACGCTAAATTTAAGCCAAATTTTTTACGCAAAATTTAAGCCAAATTTATTACGCCAAATTTCTCACGCCAAATTTAAGCAAAATTTGTTACGCCAAATTTAAGCCAAATTTGTTACGCCAAATTTAAGCCAAATTTCTCACGCNGTGTCGCGTTAAAACAGTATGTAGTTCCGTCCAAATTATGAAATAATTTAATAGTGCAAATTACGACTGTAATTTACACTTGCAAATTACGCCATTAATTTGCAAAACTAACTCAATTGCAAATTAATTGCGTAATTTGCAAGTGTAAATTACTGTCGTAATTTGCACTATTAAATTATCACCCATAATTTAATTGGGGGGATCGAACAGGATTAAAGGCATTTAATTGAATTTTGAATCGTGACCAAATGTTTATCAAACATCAAAAGTGAACACGACTGGCTGATTTGTTACTATGTAAGTTATGTTTGTTATCAAATAAGGAAAAATCAGCAATTGTCGTAATTACAATAGTTGAGCAATTACTTCAGCCGTCTGTTTAACAGCATAACGTTTTCTATAGGGTGTCCACAAAAAAAAAGAATATTCAGCTATTCATCGAATTTCGATGATCGAAACATATTTATTTAATTTACCGTGTGTCTTTGGTTTAGTTGAAGCGATTATGCCTAAATTGCTTCAACACGAATATTGTCAGCGTAACGCCTTAATTGTCAATTTATTAAAAACAAATAACAATTTCTTCCTTTTTTGTTACGCCAAATTTAAGCCACATTTGTGACCCCAAATTTAAGCCAAATTTGTTACCCCCAATTTAAGCCAAATTTCTTACCCCAAATTTAAGCCAAATTTCTTACCCTAAATTTAAGCCAAGTTTGTTACCCCAAATTTAAGCCAAATTTGTTACCCCAAATTTAAGCCAAAGTTGGTTCCAGTAATTCAGTCTTTTTATAAGCCAGGTGGCGGCGCTCTGCTACGTACACCCTAAACCGTCATAGTGCATATATTGTTTATATATAAAATACGTACGTAATTTGTTTGACTCGTATGGACATTGGGTAAGTAGTTGAGTCGGATGATCGTTTTGGTCATAAGGTAGTGGCGATCCAACTTCACGTTTAATTCTCACCGAATCCACCGGAAACAACATTGACGAAGCAGAATCGGCAAAAGCAAAACATAATGCCGCAAAAAACGAAAATATCATCAACACACGGCGTCGAGACAAAAGCCTAAAATAAATTGTTATTGTTTTTGCATATTTTGCGTAGGCGATAGTTTTTAAAACACGCCTACACACTGTAACGTTATCATTTTATTTGAATTTGGTATATTCGGATTTTCTCTACCGTAAAAATAACGTTATTCAACCAGGCGATAGTTATATTGGATTTTTAGCAACTTGCCCATATTTTGTTAACATAACTGCACAACTACCAATACTACATACATTTTTTTTCAGTTGCCATGAAAAAGCGTGCTTACCTATATACAGATTTGACATGGCGACACAGATGTTTTAACTTTTTGACAATGCGCCGTGGAAAACGTCGCATTTCTTCATTTAAAATTGACAAAATCCATAAATTAATGTTAAAAATTGTTAAAATCCCCCTTACTCAAAAAAAAAAAAAAAATGTGAAATGGTGGCCCTTTGAAATTTTAAGTTTTTTTTGTTGCCCAAAACTTAGTCATTTGGCTTTTACTTTGAAAAACAAAATGAACTTTGAAAAAACCCAATACAGTTGGTGACGTAAAGAGTTGACAGATTTGTTTCTGATCGTCAAAAAACTGTCAACTTGTGACAAACTGTCAACTTGTTCCGTCACTTTTGCTTCTTTTTTGCCTATTTTTGCTAAATAAATTTCCAAAAACTGTCAAATTTGTGACGAACTGTCAACTTGTGAGGAACTGTCAACTTGTGAACTGTCAACTCGTTACGTCGCCAACTGTATCTGGTCCTTACTTTGAGGAGTGAACCTTACTTTGGAGCCCCTGTAATCAATTAAAATTATTTTAAAAATTTATATTTTTAACAAATATAATAATCAAAATGTTTATAATTAAATTGTTTATAAAAGTTAGTATAGATGTTGAAACTAATTGATAAAAAAAATACACAGGGTGCGCCGTTATGTTTCACAAAAAATAGTGAAACATAACAACACGGGCGGGAAAAAGTGAAACATAACGGGGTGAAACATAACGGCGTACCCTGTGTAATAATTTCAAGTAATTTTTTTTTCGTCTTAAAATTGCTATCTCTAATTATATACAACTTTAAATCGTGTTTTCAAATGATTATTTCGTCAAGTTCCTTTTTTACTCAAATTTGGGACATTTGTAAATAGTTTCTCTCACTCATAACGTTAACTCGTTCAGCACAAAATTAATTCCGTGAGAAATTTCACGAAAAAAAAACACAAACATGACTTTTGAAAACCATCGAAACAGCCGAAAGGTAAAAAGGCATTTTTTGGTGATTTAACTTGGCCTCTGGGGCGGTTCCGAAAACAACTAACCTCCCACGCCATGCAACAAAAGAAAATTGCTAAAAAATCAAAATTAAATGTTAAAAGGCGTTAAATTGGATATTTATAAATCATACCAGATGAGATAATAAATGAAAAATTGTTTGAAATAACGAAACCGTTGTTTTTTTTTATACAAATTGTTTTATAAAATAAATATTAACTCAAAGGAAAAAAGATTAATTTTAGTGAATAAAAATTTCATTTGCTTGATTTAAAATTGCTTAATCTAAAGTTTATTATTATTTTGGCTAAATTGGTCTTTTCGGTTTCCACAGGTTAAGTGTTTACAATTTATTTATGCGGTTAAAAAGAACTTTCGTCGTAATCAAACATTGCGAAAAAATCTTAAATTTGGCTAAAATTTAAAATTTGGCTAAAATCTCGCTAAAATCTAGAATTTAGCTTAAAATTGATTCGAACCATTTCTAAATTATCTAGAATTTCGCTAAAATTACAATTATCACTGATGAAATCGTATTTGTGTTTGGATTTTAGCCCTAATTTAAATTTTATCAAAAAATATTAGAAAATGATCTCACTTTGGAATCTTCTTTTTAATTGGTTTGTTTCCATGGCACTTGGCGCTTGGCCAATCACATGCCGTACTTTCTTATTGAGTAAGTGATAAAATGAAAATAATGGTAATTGAACCGATTTACTAAATAGGGGTCCGTGGTGCCAAATAAGGGTCCTTTTTTCGAGAAAAAAATTATTGCTCCATCTAAGGGTCACTAATTTTAATATTGTTTCCCGTGGATACATTTTAGTGTTTGATCCGCTTTTAGATATAATTAATTAAAATTTTATTAATCTCGAATTTAATTTTTAAATTGATAAAACGAAATATTATAGAAAAAAAATAGTTTAATTCACCAAATCAGGGGTGAATTTTCATATAAGCGTGGGTTTTTGGAAAGCGACCCTTATTTAGCGCCGACTGCATATGGAAAAAATGCACCATAAATATAAAAAAACGTGTTATTTTAGTTGCGTTGAACAAAAGTCCGTGAAGAGAGTCGTTTAATGAATTATTTATATGTTACGTAATCTTAATTAATCTGTTTAGTTTTAATGTTTTAAAGGATGATCGGGAGTGTTTGATGTAAAACAAGGCTGTTTTTGGTCATGACTGTTTTCGCCTAAATCCACCTGGTATCCTTTGGATACAAATATTTTTTTGTCACACTAATAACATTAACTCGTAACACTACATTAACACGACAGCAAACGCCATAATGAGCTGGCCACATTATTGGTTACATTATTGATTACGTATACAAACAAAATACGAACTAAAAAATTTATATTGATAAAAATTGAAAAATATAAATCTTGAAAATTTTGAAAATCTTAAAAATTTTCAAAAGTCTTAATATTTTGAAAATTTTGAAAATATTAAAAATATTAAAAATTTTCAAAAATCTTAATGTTTTGAAAATTTTCAAAAATCTTAATATTTTGAAAA
>SCLG01000652.1:18847-47035 GCA_004367875.1 Oikopleura albicans
CCCCCTACGGGTTCCCAAAAACTCCTTCCCCCTGAGAGTTAACAAATTTTAAACAAAGATGAATTTGTCGAAAGTTTACTTTCGATTCAATACGCGCTTTTGATTAAACAACTAACTGGTACAAATTCAATTTCTAAAGGATATAAATAGTACCCTGTTGGTACCAATTTGGGTACAGGGATCGGATGGAGCGATAGAACGTCATTTGAAAATAGTGAAACTGTTGATGGCTGATACAGAGTAATATTTTGAGTCAAAACAAGTCCATTACTTCACATTTATCCCCTTTACACAACTTTCAAAATACTTTATTATGAACCTTATTATTATGATAAATACCTAAAAATATTAGGTACCTTATTATGACTCATAATTTATGAGAAACAAATATTAGAAGACTATTATGTAAACAGGTACATTTGAAAAGATAGGGTTTTAAGTAAAGAGTCTTAACACTTACATAACTCATAAATACTCATGCGGTAAATATTATACAGAAGGGCCGCCAAGTAAGGGCCGGTTTCCTGTTTTGAAAAAGCGACCCTTACTTGGCGTCAAAAATTAAAAAAAAACGTCCTTTACTTGGCGGCCCCGGCCTTTGAGAAACTGGCCCGTACTTGGCGGGCCCTTACTTGGCGGCCCCTTTGTATGTCAAAACCCAAAAGTCGACGGTTTTTATTCTAGAAAATAATACGCGAATTTTCGCCGTTTTACATGAATTTCCGTCGTGTTTTCTCCCCCCATTTTCTAGATCGCGATTGTCGAGTTTTTGACGTACAGATAAAACTCCAATTTGGCTATCTAGAAAAAACGACAGAAAAGCGGCAGAAATTTATGTAAACCGCTGAGTAGTAAATTTATAGATTGAAAAAGGCAACTTTTTGGCGGTGATATACGGTGTGTCAAAGCTCAAAATTTACCGCTTTTTATTCTAGAAATTAATACGCATTCTCGACCAATAACAAGTCGGCTTTTCGTTTTTGAATAATTACCACGTAGTTGGCCAAACTTACACCCTGTATTACAGTACTCATTAAATATATTACAATACAGTCATCGTCCACGTTGTGGACGTTCTTAATGGTGTAAATTTTACGTGCATTTTCGGACAAAAAAAAAAACAAAATCGGCACCACATTTTGAGGAAAAAAAAACTTTGGTTCAATCGAACCGCCACGTGGTAAATCCGATTTAGACGTTGTAATCGCCAAATTCCAGAATAATTAAAACTATTTGTTCGTTGTTCGGATTCCGTGATCGGAATTTCGGCTGCGTTGAGCAGGGTAAATGCCCCGATTGTTTATTATTTTAGCCGTTTTTTTTTCTGTTCTAGATTTGTTTTCCATACGGATGGAAGTCGACAATGTTGCGGCGGAAAATTATTCAATTCCGATGTGGAAAAATGCTGCGCAAAAAGCATTTACGGTTTGGACCATCAATGTGGCTAAAAAAACGTGGATAAGGTAAAATATTTCAAGAAAAAAAAGAATGAATANAATTAAAACTATTTGTTCGTTGTTCGGATTCCGTGATCGGAATTTCGGCTGCGTTGAGCAGGGTAAATGCCCCGATTGTTTATTATTTTAGCCGTTTTTTTCTGTTCTAGATTTGTTTTCCATACGGATGGAAGTCGACAATGTTGCGGCGGAAAATTATTCAATTCCGATGTGGAAAAATGCTGCGCAAAAAGCATTTACGGTTTGGACCATCAATGTGGCTAAAAAAACGTGGACAAGGTAAAATATTTCAAAAAAAAAGAATGAATATTTTGTATTTAACCCACAGACACATGAAATCAAATGCTGCAATTTATTACCGATAATTATTCAAATTTTGTCAAAAAATGACGAATCGACGCCTGGGAGTTAAAAAATTGCCAAAAAACATGCAATTCTGTAAATATTGGCAATACAAGTGACCCATACTCTCACATAAAGACTACACCACCTGACGGGTTATATTACTTTTATAAACGCTTAAACACCGGTAAGATAAGCCAACTTTGGTAAGATAACTGCGCAGGCCGTTTAGTAAAACAATTGGAAACCTCGATACGTTTTTCGTCCAAAAAGTGGTAAGATAACCCAATTTTGGTAAGATAACCCGTTAGGGGGTATATATTATAAAGGGTATTTAATTAAGACTACACCACATAACCCGTTATGTTACCACACGTTAAGTTAACAAAATTCCGTTATGTTAACACTTTTTGGGATTTGATTAACTTCGATTTCCAATTATTTCACCAAATGCCCTATCCCATTATGTTAACAAAATTCCACTATGTTAACAGTTTTCGAGGTTTGATAGTGTTAACATAACGGATTATGTGGTGTATATTATAAATAAGCCATATTTTTTTCTTTTAACGATCTTGTTAAAACTCTGGAGGTAAGTACGAATGTTAAAAATCCTATGCAAACAGTAATTTGATGGTTTGGAGCAGCAATGTGGGTAAAAAACGTGGAGAATGCAAAACAAAAAATTCAATTTTAACGATTCAAAATATTTAAACCAAATAAAAAATGCGAAAAAAAATTCCGCTGCGCCATGAAGAACAAAAAAAAAACTTGAAAATAATTAGATTCGCTAAAAACCTCATTATCTGTACAAAAGGTGAAAATAAAGTGTTCAAAATGGTCTGCGTTTTAGAAGACGTTAACATATTTGCAAAATAATTATTACGCCAAAAATGTCATTAAGTTGGTTGTGAAGAATACGGAAAAAACGGACGAATATGCTATTTAACTCTCAGGGGAACGAGTTTTTGGGAAGTAGGGGAAAAATGTGTGTAAATAAACACGCACTTAAAAAATTCACAATAGATCGCAATAGTTCAAAAAAACTGGTAAAGCCAAGTTGTAGAGCTCGTCAAACTACGTCGATCTAATTATTAAGAAATTGATTTGGGACACCAGGGCCCCCTAGAGAGCTGTTTGAAATCTTCAACCTACGCAAAAAATAACACCGCCAATCGAATTGTCTCGAAAAGTTGAGGGGGGTCACCAATACCCGTTTTGCTCTACGGGGCTTCGATATGCCTTAAATCGACGAAAAAGCACGTTCGTGTCTATTTACATGCACTTCCCCATGGGAGTTAACAAAAAAATGTGTTGCTGCTTTTGAGAATTAAATCATATCGACGTTTAAGCTAATGTATAAATACACCACATAGCCCGTTATATTAAAAAAATTCGGTTATCTTAACACTTTTCCGTTATCTTAACACTTTTTGGAATTTGATTAACTTCAATTTACAATTATATTACCAAACGCCCTACTCCATTATGTTAACAAAATTCCATTATGTAAACAGTTTTTGAGGTTTGATGGTGTTAACATAACGGGTTATGTGGTGTAACTATTGGTCAAACTACTTTATGAGAAAAATGAAAATACCATGTCGAATGAAACATTTTATAAAACAGGTTACTATATTATTCAGTCAGGGGTCTCTAGATGTGCGCTTTCTAAATGTGCATATCTCTCTAGCACATCTAGAGCCCCCTGACTGTAATATTTTTATCAAAAAAGAACTTTAGCATTACCGGCCCTTATTTAGCACATGTGACCCTTACTCAATAACCCCCTGTAAACGATTCTAGAGAAAACCCTCAGATTTTTTTTCAGGCTCAATTTGAAGTTTCTTAAAATTCGGTAGTTTGGATTCAAACAAAAATAGTGAATTCGGCGGTGATTTTCGCCAAAAAATCAGAATTAGTGTGGTCTTAATAAACACACAATGTTAACCACCAATCAGATCAAGCGGTTTGTCGCGAAATTGTTCCCTAGAAATAATCCTTATACATTGATGGGTTCATTTACGAGATTATTAAAAAGGAAATAGACTTTTTTGGACAAGAGGACACAATGTGAGCAAGATTTGATTACACCCCCTGCGCATTTATCTGGCCGGAATTCCCGCTCGTTCCCTTATCTGACCGAAATAATTTTCCACGAACTCCTATTTTCATATGTTAAGCAGTGCGCAGTTATCTGGCGATTATTGCGTAACAAAATGTTTTTTGAACTAAAATATTGGCCAGATAACCGCGTAAGGGGCGTATAATCGACCACAGAGCGTACTTAACACCAGAAGATAACGCTTTGCGCTGTTATCTTGCAAATTTCGTGAAAAAAAAATCTGCAAGATAAAAAAGTGAATGGGAACATCCACAAGATAACGGCGCAGTGCGTAGGCGTCTGAAAGATAACGCAACAAATGGGGTTTTTTTCTAGATTTTCGCAGGTAAATGTAAAAAAACAATTGTAGTTACGCTATTGTTATTTCAAAGTTTTTTTTCCCGCAGTGTCTGACTCAATGCGGCCTACAAGATAACGTCGCAGTGCGTAGGTGTTTTTCTGATGAATCAGGAAAAAAAAATTAAGCTGACCGTTATACATCGAACAGAATAATTTTATAGTTAAAACATATTTGAGCAAAATTCAATAGATGGAAAAAGAGCATTTTTTCCGAATGTTGCCTTTTCAATTTTTGGACAACTTAAACCCACACTCTACATGATTAACACGTGTGACCATTTAACCAGCATAAATCAAATTTTAACCGCCAAAAATTGTCTTTATTTCATTCCCAACGGAACATTATTTTCCAACTGAATTATAACGGAAGCCAATTTCCATTTTATCAGGTGGTCAATATAATTAGACGTGTAATTCCGTAACCATCAAGTCTTATTCAACTGTTTTTTTTGTTAATTTGTCGAAATTATTTTCGATCATTCGAATGTATTCTACAGATCCAATATTTTAACTCGCAGTTATCAATTTAAATTTTTGAATCAATGTAAAAAACTGTCTATAATGGGCCAAAGTAACCGAATTCCGAAAACGGAGAAAACTTTCTAAACGGAAAAACAAAATAAAATTTCACAACTCTTACATACATGATGCAGTTTGATACGTGGATTACGTTGGTGAAATGAGACAAAAACGTTTTGGCGGTAGAGAGCATTTTAGAAGCCGTTTTCAGCTTTCTTCGTTTTCGGTTAGTGAAATAAAAAAAGTTTTGGCGCTAGAGAGCATTTAAGAGGCCGTTTTCAGCTTTATTCGCGCTAGAGAGCATTTTTTGAAGACGTTTTCAGCTTTCTACGTTTTCGGTTAGTAAAATAAAAAAACCGCGTTTAGGCGCCAAAGAGCATTTTAGAGGCTGTTTTCAGCTTTCTCCGTCTTGGGTTAGTACCCTTTTTGGCCGTCTAGTACTGAAACAATTTTAAGTCGTTTTAGTGATAAGCCGCCGTCTAGGAGTTAATGTATCTTAAATATTATATCTAAAGCATACGTCAACACATTTCAAACAAGTAGTTATAATTAGTTCATAAATAATTGATTCGTTGCTTATGGAAACGATTCAAGAGTTTTTATCGCCGTTTTATATTATTTTGGAAAAAAAAATTGAAATGAACGAAAAAGTTAACTTGAATGAAGTTACAGACGGTTTTCCAATTACGGAACAACCAAACTATCAACTATGGCCAATACAAGGTAACGCATTTGAAACTCGGGTGTATTTTGATACAAACTAAAATACACCCGAGTTTTCCGAGAAAGTCATTTTTAGATGAACTCGAGTATCTTTGCAACTTCCACGAAAATATCGTTTGAGCCTTGAAAATATGTTTTTGTTAAAACTTCGATCGAAAAATAAAGAAGCCTTTATTTTAGACACGATTTGGGTTTAACCTTTATATGATGNCAGTTTTCACGTGATTGGCGGTTCTTTGTTTTAGGTTTTGCGAAGTTCAAGTTCTAGTGGACGCTTCGTAGTGACAATAAGAACAATAAAAATACATCTGTGTTGAAGTAGAATCTGTGTTCTTATAATACAACATAAAAATTAATGCAATCGCTTTTGTAGAACGGATTTTATAGCGGTTTCCCCGAATGTACACTTTGTAAACAAATCGACTGACCCCTCCTTAATCTATAAAAATAGGTATACGCAAATGCTTTTCACCGAATCGCAATGTTATCTGAAAATAACATACAGTAAAATCTGCAGCAAGAGTTTTTTATTAAAGCTAACGAAACACTCTGAAACTATCGTGGTCCGGATTTGGCCTTTGAGTCAAAGGCCTTTCAGTCAAAGGCTTTGACTGTACTATAAACTCTGTAAAACTACCATCTGATTTTGCATTCTTGAACAAATAATATTTGTCTTGACAAGATAAGACTTAATTAAACTACGATATAAATGAGATAACACAAGGCTCTTAAAGTAAGGGCCGTAAAAAAGTAAAACTTCAGAATCATACGTTTCGCTAAGTATTTCCAAAACACGCTTAGTGATAATCACAAAATAAAGACGGATTTTAGTTCTCTCGTGGACGCCGAGCTAGCAACAGCAAAAAACGAGTAAATTCTTTTTTTCGCTATTTTTGACATAGCGTGAAAAACAAGAAAAATACTTGCTTTAATTGCAAAAACTGGCTCTTTACAAAGCGATTTGAACTCATAAAACTCTTTTTAAATACATATTTTTAATATAATACTTCTATAATCACTTCCCAGTTATCAAGTCTGTAAAACTTGTACATCACCTACTCTCACACACCTATTTCCAGTAGTAAAACTGGCTAAAAATTACAAAAACAGTTGTAAAATCTGTACAAAATTTACATAAATACACAGTTGCTAGGTCTGTAAAAACCTAGACTCACTTGTTAAATAAAATTCAACTTTAATAAAAGAATTTTATAAAACAGCACCATTAGTTTAATAGTAGAACTATAAAAACTGCTATATCATACAAATAATTCGAAAAATCTCAGAGTATAAAATATTAATAAAAATTACCTGGGAAAAGCAACCCCATATATATATATATAACAGAATTCTCTGCGCCATTTACTACGTAAATTGTTGAAATAAAAGCCAAAACATTATTAATAAAATTGGTTTACAATACAAAAACTAAAAAAAAACAGTACAAATTCTGTAACCTACTAGACAGAATCGAAGAATTAAATCGCGGCTGAAAGTAAAAAATTGGTACTTACTACACTAGATTCGAGAATTGAATCGATCCAATTAAGTAATCAAAATACTGCAAGCATCAAGCTAACGCTAAAATATTCTCAGTTTGGTTATTTTTAAGTTGCGCAAAAATCGTGAAAAATAAGTTTACCAATTTTTGTTATTTTAAGTTTTTTCGGTTCACATTTATTTTGGTGACTCACAATTTGTAATCGTTAGTAACCGGCTAAGAGATTGGCTAAGAGAAAATGGCGGAAAACATGGATTTTAGCTCATATATGCAATCAGCCAAAAAAGGTAACAAAATTATGCATAGAAAATCCGTAACCCGTAACCGTAAAAGATATTATCATAATTACACCAATAAAAAAATTTTTCATTCAGTCAAACAGAAAAAAGACATCAAAGGGTTTGAAATTATCCTCAATGATAAAACGCCAATGTTCACAACCAAAGATTGTAATAACTTGGATTTATGTTACGATAAATTTATTGCGGTTAAAGGATCCAAAATTGGCACGGAAGGCTCTGATATTACGAAAACAATGTTTACGTTTAATTACCCAAATACCCCTTACGACTACATAAAATCCAAGTACGAAAAATTTAACCTGAACTTGACGGAAATGGAAATTGAGGAATTTACCGACAAGCAGAACAATCGCCGTGTCAAAAAAATTACTGCAAAAAATTTCATGGAAGTAATGGTTATTGCATACTTTGCTGATGAGCAGCTCTCCCACCGAGACCCATGGAGTAAATTAGGCATAACGGCTATCATACGTGAATCATGTGTGCCACTAACGAAATCCATCAAGGGGCAATGGCTCATGACCCTACCAGAAGCGAAAGCATTACAGGACGCCTATGAGAATGCGTTTATGCGATTACATGCTGCGCACAGCTCTGATTGGCGAAAAAAAGATGCTCAATGAAGAAGTTTATAAAAATTTCGAAAATTTAGCAGCTGAAAAGGGATTGGAAATTAAGCCCGATGTCTCAGACTTACCGACCCATATTGATCAGTTGTTCAATATGAATAGGATCGACTGCACATGTTTCGACTCTAATTTTCCGCAGCAAGAGAAAATCAAAGAATGGCGGGTCGAGTCTAAAAACATCATTTATACTTGGACCTTAAACTACTTTTCCCCAAATCAACCCCAGGACAAACGACGCAACCGACTGCATCAGGGAATTGTTAACTGCGATGATCATGACAACAGGTGCAGTCTTACAGTCAACGACGCAGCATTACTGGCCCTTAAAGTCAAGCACACAACTGGGAGCAGAGCAGTTAAACGAGCCGCCACCTCAGCCGCCTCATTTCGTGATGTACTTACGAAACCTGCTGACCAGAATGTTAACACGCATGGGGTAGTTCAAGAAGTCCATACGCTTATGAATAAAAACATGGACAGCCAAATCAAAAATGCGGAGGACCGGATCAATGCGGAACAAACATCAACGGTTAAATCGGTGGTTGACGTTCTGACTAAGGCCAATAACATCACAAACGAAAATCTTGTAAGGAGCGTAAATGAACAGCGGGTGGCGTTAGCCGAATTGCAAGAAAAACTCTCCAGAAAAAATGACATTGCAGTAGCCGCCTTGACTAACGCAACCAACCGGTCCCTGGATTACGCAATCATTGGTGGTCAAGTGGCCAATCGTAATACCTTACAAAACGACTTTCTCTTTGACTGTTTAAAACGTCAAAAAATGGCCACCGAAGATGATCGAGTCGCATTTGGATTTGGTACCTGGAATGTTGAGAAGCAAAAAGCCTTATCGCACGCGCACAAATTATGTGGCAACAATGCAAATAGGTTAAACGATAAACTACATTTGGTAGGGTTAACTCCCCACAGCATGTTCCAAGGTGGCACTGGAAATTCTATGCCGGCCTTACCCTTCCAAATCTCGTGCGGTGAAAAATTGGATGCGAAAAAGTTTGCCGAGCCCCCTACAGATGGCGATATGTCTCAACACTTGCATAATGCACTTAAGGAAAGCGTTGATCTTGACAAAGTTTTTTTGGATAATTTTCCCACACCAGTGGCTAATAGTTATATTACAGACAAAAAACGTTCGCATGATAATGCGGTTGTATCAGCTCCTAAAGCGTATAAAAACAAAACTGGCCACATGACTCTCAGTGATTCACCGTTGCAAAATGTATTTTCGCGTTTCGTTCAAACTCCAAACCCAAATGTAATTGAAAACTCTCAAGATACTGACCTTGATGAAATTACGGAATCAGAGGATGAAGAAGACAGTGATATTTTGGAGCTTGATAACAAAGAAAATAAAGCCGTTCCGCATAAATATGTTGCAAACAAATGGGGCATCAAACGGCTCAATGGCAAATATGATTTAAAAATCACACCACTTTCTAATACAATGACAGCGGAAGGTATCACAATCACGGCCTTAATAGACCTATATGACGCCGACCTCAACAGCTACAAATTAAGCCCAGACGTTATCACAATTGCCTTAAATGGACCACCAAAAAATTTGTGGAAATATTTATGTTTTTTTCGGCCATACGTACTCATATCTGCAATAAAGGCCATGCTCGAATGTAAAGACAAGTTTGTGGACAGGCAAGACGACCGAAATGAATTACTTAATTTGCTGAAGAGAGCAGAAAAACAAGCTGAACTATTGAAAAACAGTGCCAATTTCAATGACTTTTTATGCGCGGATAAAGCCAATTTTGCACGTTTTTGCCCACCAATCAGTCAGTCGATGTTTACTGAAATAACCGACCTCTTGTCTTCTCTTTCCGAACCGATTATACTTAGGAATTGGAGTCCAAAATATTTTTGGGGACGTTTTATAAAGTTGATGGAGCAGCGAAAAACAGGGGGTAGAACTTCAAGAGTCCTAAATCTCGAGCCAATTAACGAAGTCAAATCAACGTCACATAGCCTTTTAACAAATAATCTTGAAAACGCCCGCGTCTTTGGTTTGAATATGGCAGATAATAAAGGTGACGGGTTTTCAGAAGCTAATCTACCATATGGTATAAGTAATAATCTGGTGGTCTGTTCTAACAAAAAAATGAATCATAACATTTTAATGGACAAAAAAACTATTTGGAGTGGTAATAATGAAATAAAACTGAATAGCATTAAAAACCCGTTAATTAGAAACGCCATGCGAAAATTCGACAAAAAAATGTCAAACAAAGAGAACAACCCGCTCCGCGAAGAAACTTTAGTACAACGCCAATTCAAAACCAAATCGACAAAAGTTCAAATAGCTTTTAATCAAGGTAATTTTGCTCAAAATAGTACACTCCCTGCCATCAAAAACGGTAACTTTAACTTAAAAATTGGTAATAAAGAATATAATTTTGATAAGTACAAACCTGAAATGAATGTATCAAATCCTACTACAAATAATAAATTAAGTGGCACTAACTTAATAATTTCTTCAACTAACCTAAATAATCCAAGTGTACAAATTAAAGAAATGATACTTAATTTCCCTGAAACTTCGATATATTGTATAAATGAATTAAATATTGATCCAAAATGGCTAAAAGAGAAAATTTATTTACCGAATAATTACCACGCTTTTTACCATAAACCAGCTAAATACACAAACAAGGGCGTTAAATATACAAAAATATACTCGGCTATTATTGTCAAAGAACATTTACTTGATAACTGCCACCAGAATTTCTGCAAAGGGCCCTTTACAAGTATTTTTTTCAAATATAAAGACTACAAAATCAGCATTAGTACTTTTTACCGTCCTCAGCCACGAAGCCCAAAGTATCAGTATATGGGAATAAAACGTGAAAATGCGCAATTAGCCATGCTAGATTTTTTTGACGATATAATACTTGAGCAAACTAGAATAAACGGAATAATTTGCGGAGATCTCAATGCAATTTTGTTAAAGCCCAGAGATTCGCTTGAAAAAATATTCGTTAAAAAATTCAACTCTAAAATTAGTGGGTATAAAAATTTGCCGAAAGGTTATACTCATCAAATGAGCGGACAAAATCCCACGGCTATTGATATTTTTCTATTCAAAAACCAAGAAAACTCAAAATATATGTTCAGGAACCTACCATGTCGTGCGACAGTCAATAACAATGGTCACCATTATCTACAGCTAGAGGTAAATTTTAAACTAAAAAATATGCCTAATAGTTCATATTATTTTCACAGACCTTCAATAGATAATAATGTTGCCCTTCAGATGTCACGAGCCGTTGAGGAAGTTCTACGTAGCAAACTTGAGAAAATGCTTACTGTAGACGATACAATTCCATTCGCCAACGATGAAATGCTCGAGAGTACTTTAGACACTGTATTTAATGCCGACCTTACCATTTTTAACAATATACCATACTCTGATTTATTTGTTGACTCCCTTAATCAAATTTTTGACCTAATATGTCCAGAAACAAAAAAAGAAATAAAAAATGAACCCTTTAAGAACTACCTTCAAAAGGATACCTTGCACCTACGAGCTATAGTTACGCTATGTCACCGGCAACTTTTGGAAAAACCGGACAATATTGAATTGATCAACAAACACAAAGAGTTATCAACCATCTACAAGCGACTTACCCGCCGCGATATACGATTCAATCTAACAGGTAAAAAACCATATGAAATTTTGAATCAGAACCAGCTGGCTAATTTACACAAAAGGTTGAACCCAAAAAATAAAAAAAGCCTAAGAGCTGGTATTAGTCATAAAATAAATGAACATGTTGAACACTTCCTTAACTTACAATTAAAAGGTATAGATGTCAATTTTGTTGCCAAACATAATCTAGCAGTGGAAAATATCCCTAATCTCAATGAAGAAAATAAATTTTGTTTTGAAAAATGTCCCTTAAATTGGTTTGGTAATAATAAAAGTGTCTCAATAAAGGAATGTATAAAAACGTGCAAAATGAAAACTAGAGGTCATGAATATGCTATCAACCGAGAAATTATTTCAGCTTTTGATATTTCGATGATAAAATATTTCAATAATGCAATAAGACTTAATACACTTTGTGGCCACTATAACGACAAATATTTAGTTACTAAAGTGGTACCGATCCCAAAACCTGGTGACCCCAACAAAATTGTCAACAATCGCTATCTTTCAGTGCCGTCGTTATTACAGTCCATAGAAGGTAAATATGTAGCGTCTTGTCTAGCCGATTTTAGCGAAAGTCAGAACCTACTTAGCCCGAACCAATTTGGGTTCAGAGCCCACCATCGGTGCTCCCAGGCAGTAGCTACATTAGTCCACGATATCTTTTTGCCACAGAATAAAAATAAAAAATACTTAATAGTGTGTTTAGATATGAGTAACGCCTTCGGGCGGTTACAACATGATACAATTTTAAAAGTGCTAGAAAAAATAACCACGAAAAGCACCTTTTTATATTTTAAATCTATGTTTCGGCAAAGACGAGCGCAATTAGTCACAAACGGTGAAAAGTCGAAAATTTTTGACATTCCTAAAATCGGCTGCCCGCAAGGCGAGCCCTCGTCACCATTCTTTTTTGCACTGGTAACGGACGGGGCTCGCCATGTTATTAAAAACCCAAATGTAAAATTTATTCAATTTGCAGACGATATGAGCATATCGGTAGAGGGCAACACTTGGGAGGAATGCAAAATTCAAGCTGAAGCCGCATGCAACGCCCTTATTGAGTTTATGTCTGATATAAACATGTTGGTGAACAGCAAAAAATCCAATGCCATAATTATAGGTGAGGAAAATGTAAATATTAAAATTGAAACTAGTATTGGGGAGATTCCAATCGTTAATGAGACTAAATTACTAGGCTTCATGTTGAATAGTAAATTATCAATTAACAGCCATATAAAATTATTGACGTCTAAATTTGAATTACAAAGAGCGCAACTATACAACATAATTAACTTAGATAATAAAATACGCACACTACAGGTTGCCCGTTCATTACATTTTGGTAACTTTAACTACATGTTAGACATCTTACCAATGTTTTCTAAAGATACCTATCATAAACTGCAAGCCATTATTAACGGTTCAGTCAGAAAAGTATATAACATTCGCAATCGTGATCAAATTAGTCAAGCTGAGCTCCTCGCTACCGCCATGTGGCCAACATTACATTATGTACACGAGATGGCGCTAGTCAATCATATTAATGAAATAATTCTAAGTAAAAAACCTGAATTTCTCTACAATATAGTAACTAAAATGGTCAGTTATCCTAAAGAACACATGGACATTGAATTTCAGAACCGTAACCATTTCATTAAAGCAGGGGATAAAAAATTATCATATACTTATTTTGAAGGCCGTAATGAGCGTATACCTGTATTAGATTCAAATTTTTCCACAAAACAGCTAAAAACTTTCCCATATTGCGCAGCAGCCACGTTCAATAAACTGCCCTACTATATCAGAAACCTGTTGGGTACAAAGGAATTCAAAAAACAAGTGAAAATGTTTTTTTTGTTAAAATGCCAGCACCGACTTGGCAAAAAAGACTGCTCGTATTGCAAAAACTATGACAACCCAATATTTAAAAACACAATAATTAATAAACTAGAAGAATTGATTAAGGAAGAAAATATACGGGAAGATAATGAAAGGGATAATAATTTAGTTGAAATGGGCGACGATTACATTAGTACTAAATACGACAGAGCCAGAGAGCATTTTTATCAAAACTTTCAAAATGGAGAATTTGTCATTTTAGATAAGCATTTTGAGCTATTAGAAAAAGCCTCTAAAAATGAATTTTAAGAACTACGATCCGATGATGGGAAAAAAGGTTATCTGATGAAAACCGTCCTTGAAAAAACCACGACAATTCGAATGGATGCACCTGCCAAAATAGCCAACCTACTATTTTTGTTGCCAGCTAAAATTTTAGTTGACATAATGATCAATGGATCGTTTAAAACATTGCAATATTCATCAAAAGAAGGATTCCGTGTTGAACCATCGAAAAACGGAGTCAAGCAAAATGTACCGATCTCTTATTACGATTTTGTTAAGACGATTTTCCACAAACGCCGCTTTATATTTTCCAGGTGTGCATAGATAGTAAAACTAGAAAGCCTGTATCACTAAAATCAAAAAAAAACTAAAATTGAAATTTAACATAGCTACTCAAACTCATCAATTTTTGGACCACTACGACAACGATATTTGAATTTAACTCCCAAAGACCATTTTTTTCTGAATGGTGATACAAATGGAGCACCGGCTTACGATGATACCGACCACACCAACCTGCGTCTCATCTGGTATAAAAAAATAAAAAAAGCAACCAAGGCAAAACGGTCTCTGAACATCGACGGTGATAATCAACCAAAAAAGACAAAATTGGTACATCACGCAGCGAAAAAACATGCATCCAATGTGCCCATCAATGAGCCTGAAAAAATTATCGACCCTAAACAAGTTGTTGATCTCACCCTGGACAGCTCTAATTCTCCGTCCGACACTGTTACAAAGGTATAGCCTTAACACCCTTTATTACAATCGAGTCTTCAAAAAAATCAACAACCACAAAAATTATCAAAAAAAATAATATATTTATATTTAGACGAAACCCAAGCTATTAGAATCGCTCAATAACTTCCAGAAATTCCAGGAAGATATGCTAAAAACTACAACCGCATCTACCCCAAAAAGTTTTTTGGCGATGAAACCAACCAATTTATTTCCGGATGAAAAATTGAAGTTGGAAAAGCGAATCGAAGAACTCGAAGCACAAAACAGTGATCTAATGTCCAAAAACAAAGAGTTGGAAATGAAAGCCGATATCTCAAAAGACACTATGGTTAAGATGAGTGAGGCCACTAGCAAATACATGGCCGCGTTCCAGGTACAACTCTCCGAGGCTGATAATGTGGCAATTTTTGTTGAAGCAAGTAAACTAAGCGATAAACTTCCTATGTCAATAATTGAAAATATTCTTGATATTATTCGGAAAAACCCACTGTTGATTAAAGAATTGTCCGCTATTTTTTGTGCTCTCAATAAGGATAAGAACCAGATGACCTTTGATGCCCTAGCCCAACTTTTTCTCGGACAAATCTCAGATAAAATGACGCGTTCCACCAATGATCGTGAAAAAATCGGTCATTGGCTTCGCCAAGCTAAAGCTACCATTTACCACATTAAAAAACTGATGTTTAGTATTGAAATCGGCAAAAATTTACCAAACTGCGACACCAAACTCGGTAAAACACTGGTAGGACAGTTAGCACTTAAATTTACAGAACTTTCAGACCATATCCTCGACGCTGGTACTAAATTGTCTCCTACACTCCAAACCTTAATTACGGGAATTACGGAATTAGAAACAATAACTGAAAATTGCACAGATGAAGATTGGGATAAATCTTTTGATATGAGACAAATTTTTAAATTTAAAAATGCCACAGACGTTTTATTCGCTGAACTCAGTTTAATTTTCTCGCCACAAAGCGTCGAATTAGAGGATATCATAACAATTAATGCTAAAATTTAGCCCAAATACTTCGGTGTAAAACAAATCGTTGATTTATATGGTGAGGCTTTAGCCGATAATGGAGATCAGGAAAAAATCGGTGGAATTATATTTGTTCTAAATGGATTCAAAAATAATTTATTGAAAATACTTTACTGCCCCCCTGCCGATAACATTATTTGTACACAAGCTGACAACTGGCTTCATGTCAAATACTTTTTTTCTGAAAGTTCAATTAAAAATTTTACCATGATTAGCGATCTTGATGAAAAGGACTTAACCATGCTACTTTGCAATCCGGACATTAAAGTTGAATTTGTAGTCAACATTCTCAATTTAGTAGGCGCCTTAATCTCCGATATCGCTAAAAATGATAAACTAATCCTTCATGACGCTAACTTGCTTACTAATTTAATCATCCGCTTACAAACCAAACTACCTAAATTAGGTTCTAAAATCCGCATTCATGAGCTTAATAGTAAATTGTCAGTTAACTTAACACTCCTTGCCAGTATGGCCGAAATGAAATTCATCCATGCAGTTATTTCGTTAAGTAACACCCTGTACAACTTAGATCGAATTATTGAATTAAATTAGGAAAATTAGAAAATCCCAAAAATAACAATATAAAATCTTTAGAAAAACTGGGTACAATGCTTAACTTCGAACAGGACAAAACTCGACGCCTTAAAAAACTACGATCATACGTTACAGTACTCTTGTTAAGCCGCCGAATGAGTGACAATCTTCAAGATATGATGAAACTGCTACTTGAACGTCAAACCTGTAATAACGAACGGGGAAACAACGGGTAAGAAATTTAAAACTAAAATTTTGTATACATATAAAAGTTGATGTATACGTAGCTTTGACTGTTACACTAAGAACCTATATTTTATATATAATCGTTCATTTCTATACTATCATCACGCTTCCTGTTCAATAAAAAAATACGGGGAGTAGTAGAGAGTAAATTAACCAAACTTATGATATCTTTCTAGAACGGTCCCCGATTTCCACCTGGCTATAGACAATTTCGAAAAAGTGATGAATAAATGGAAGGAATTTGATAGTGAACATGGCCCTGTTGTTAAATCGGAAAATGTTGAAATTGTCAAATTGTGGATCAAGAGTCTATATACAGCTGCATCACGCTTTGTTACGATAACTGCTCAAATTCGAGCCGTACCGCGAGTCGAGCGACCGAAAGCTGGACGAAGTCTATTGTTATTCATATTCTTTCTTCAAGCTCACGGAATCGTATTACGTGTACTACATGCACTTAAAGTTTTGAACACAAAACAAAATAACGATGAGTAGGGATAATATAACATAACGCACCGGTAACCAAAACTCGAAAAATTTGAAAAATAATATTTGAAAAAACTTTTTTATCTTAACTGGTACAGTTATATTATCCCAATTAATAATCTATGTTATTTTCACCCCTGCTCATTGGACGCATTTTATTGGCTCTTCAAATAATGGTCGAAAGTTGCATCAACATTCACAATCTTACAAGTATCCTTACCCTAATGCCGGATCATGATGATGTATGGGAACTAAGCGACAAAACAAAAGCCAGTACAATATTACCCGTTACAATTTTTCCGGATGATCTAATGTCATCATCACGAAAATTTTCCCCAAGTAAGTGGGCTGATGATAAAATAATCCCTCTAGCGGACCAGCTTTTTCCAACTATATCGAGCGCAATCAATGAACACCGTAGAAACCGAGCTTAATAGTAGAGATCAAAAATATAAAAAATAATATAAATTATATTCAGGCTAGATTAAGTCACAACAAACACAAACTCAGAAATATATAACTGCTTCCAAATCACTCTATAATAATCATTCAATAAGTTTCGTAGTAATATTTTATTAGTATCCTTCAAATGCAACTAAAACGGTATAAAAATCGTCTAGAATTGATGTTTAAGAAAAATAAACACAAGAAATAACAGTCTCTTTTATGTCTTTTTTGATCTTTACTCAAGAATACAAAACGGCTAGTTCAAAGGACAAATCCAATGCTCGAGTATGAATCGCCAAAAAATCATCAAAATTCACTGCGTTATCTATCAATGTTATAAACCATAAAATACCCACTGTCAACCTATATTACCTCTACTAAATACCACTACATAAAATGCCAAATATTTCACTTAAAAAATAGTATAAAATAAACTATGATGGTTTATAACATCTGCCTAAGTCACTTTTTGCTTTTACTGTAGCAACCACAACGTCTGCCAATGTTATGTGCGAGCCCTTAAACAAAATATAGAAATAAATAAAAAACAATGAAAAAAAGTTTCCGGCATATAAATAGGATGGGTCTGGTTATAAGACTTGACAAGGTCACCTAGTATTCAATAAGCCCAAATTAACTAAATTTATAAAATAAGCTTTTTGTAAAATTATTTTTTTTGCTAAAAACAAAAATCATGTAGATTCAGGCGGTAATCAGTTGGTAAAAAATATTTTCAAAAAATATTCTCGAAAAAAAGGGGTATTCTCAAAATATGAGAATTAAAAATAATAATAAGAAAGGAACTAGTAAATTTTCGAAAATAGAAATTTGAACCTCATAGAATATTATGACCTTGTCTAGGCCTTTCTTTACCTTAACCATGTCGAATTTATGCTTCAATATATTGCGTTCAGTTTGGGTGAAAGACTGTACCGAATCCATCTCACCACGAATACTAGGCAAACGCCAACCAGTCGACCAAATATATAAATTTTGATGAATAGGTAAAAGCGCTACAACCAACTTTAGGGAAATAAAAACGTAAATTCTGTAAAAATGTAATTTACCTTATTAAATTTCAGAGATCTATTATTACCATACTCGTGGCACCATTTATAAACAGGAATATAATTGCCGGTAGATAATAACGACTTAAATAAAAAAAATGTTAGCATAATAACGTTAGGCCTGTATTTACCGTCACGGTCTCACGACGTAAATGATCATGGTTGGAAGTCCCTAATTTATCTCCCAGAGTCGTAAAGCAGTCGTAACAAAAGTGTGGATTTGACACCCCCTAAGATATGTAATTGTTAATTAAAAACAAAAACAATGCATTATAATATACAGGAAAATAATACGCAACGCACCGATTTGAAATCACCAGGACCACATTCAATATCATGAGCCCATACATCCGTCTCCACTAATTCAGCTGGCCGATTATTAAAAAGTATGCACACGTCTTTCGAAAAAAATGCCATAATAATACTTTATTTTTTCGCTTCTCGACACTCAATAAGACTCAGAAAAATGATAGCGAAATAAGTCTTAGTTATTTACAAACAAGATGAAACAGAACCAATCGGATATAAGCGGGAGCACTAACGCCATCTAGCTAGAGAAAAAAGAAAAATAAAAATAATGAATGTGGCCCTGGTGAGTTCAAAGTTTTAGTGATTTTTGTAATCTCAATTTATTGTATTTGACGCCGAAAATTACATTAAAAAGTTGATAAAATAGTTGCGTTCGCATCAATTGTATCCTCCAAGACAAGATCCATACCATCAAACGCTACAACTGGCATCCATACCTCTTCGCAGTTATGGAGAATAGTCTGGTACACAGCACTCACGACTTTATATGAGTTTTTTTTAATATAGAAAATATTAAAATAAAGATAAAGTATATTTAGATAATCGTAAAACTCGACCTAAAGTTTCAGAAAGCACATAAAAAATGCAATCTTTTAATTCCGCCTTGACACTAGAATTAAAATATAGGAATATATATAAAAATAACGAATTGGCGACTTTGAGAACCCTTCTCTCTTTTTAGATATGCTTAAAACACAACTTACACTGACTCATCGTCGTCAGTCCAAATCGGAATATGGTTGTTAATTAACTCCCAGTTTAACTTCTGCGTGCCAATAGCAAATTTCTTTACTATAAACTCATGTGTTGGGCTAGTAAACCCTTGCGAAGTTAAAAAGGTCGAAAAAGTTGTACCCTCGCCAAGTATTTTGCCATCAGTTGATCGTCGGCGCTCGCATAGTATATTACGATTTTTGGCACAAACAGCGGGATGGCGGTCGGTAGACGTGCCACATTCTAATCCGAGAGCCCAAAGTCGAAATAATCCAGCTAGACCATCTTCATTTTGGGGTACCAATTTAGGTGGGACCAGCATTGAAAGAGGTTGGGGACCAATCATTTGATGATATATATCATCATTTAATGCCCAAGCGCGGAAAATTGGAATAGCCTAAAAAATTGAAATTAAAAAAAATTGAAAACATAATTATGAAAAGTTATAAGATAAAATAACAAATAAGTTTGAATACTCACTTGAGCGTTAATTGGGCAAACTGCCTGAGAGCAAACCATACATGGAAAGTTCAAACCGAATTTTGCCTCCCCACCGAACTCCAGATGCTTAAAGAACCGTTTTTGCTGGCCAATTTGGTACCAATATGGGCGATTCACATGAACTACCCCCATCACGTCCATTGGTGCGCACTAGATAATTTAATTAAACCTCCATCCGAAATGGTAAAATAAAAATAGAAATTAAGTAAGAAATAAATTTTACCTGAGTCAAACCCAGATTGCTCATCAAGGACCACGCTTCAAAACTATGATCCGTCAATTCCCGTGAAAATCGACTCATGGCGGCATCAACTCGTTTTGTTTCATCTTAAAATAATAATATGTGAAATGAAAAATACTTCAGGATAGATACAAATTGTAGAGTAAAAAAATCCCTTTCAAATTAAATTCGATAAAAATTTTTTTCTTTTTCTTCCGATTTTTCAAAAAAAACTCGAAAACTTGTCAATAAATCTTCAATTTAAAATTTAACGAAAAGCCTGAATAAAATATTCGATTTAAAAAAAATGAAGTAATACTAATTTTCGAAATAATTCAAAAAGAAACTTATCAATTAACTTTTCGATAAAAATAATAAAAATTCGATAGAAATTCTTTCGGAAAAAATTTTTATGACCAAAATACAAAAAAAACCTGAATAAGAATATTCGATCGAATCTATAAAATCATTTTGGAAAATTTCGAAAAATTTCAAAAAAACTTGTCAATAAATTTCATTTTGACCAAAATATAAGAAAAGCCCGAATAAAACTTACGATAAATAGCGGCCAAGCGAGTTTTCTCCCGACTGCAAACTTCACTACGGTCCTTGGCCAAAGTTGTGGCCATTTCCACCAATGAGTGCGCCTTCTTTAAAAGATCAGCAGGCTCAACCGAAAACGGTTTTAAACCGGCATCTTTCCACACCTGCGTTGTCACCCGGCATGAAGCATCTTTTGCTGCAACTGATAAATATTGTGCCAAAGCTATTTTAATAACTTTTAACTCCTCAAACAAATCGTCAGATAAGTCGTTGTAGTTAATTACGTAAGCGGTGGCGCTGGTGTTAAATGAAGGACACAACCCGCACTGACGAAAAATTGCCTCCACCATCATGCGAGACACTGTAAAATTAATTATTATTTCCAAATTTACGGTCAATTTTTTCAGTACCAACAATACAAGGGAAAAGTGCAAAAAGACATGATTCACTCAAAATTAAAAATCTGACTCGACCTATATGAAAATTGACCTTAAAGTACAAAATCGACTTGACCTTATAATGTTACTAATTTACAGGTAGCTACAAAGAAAAATATACATGACTTACAAGGAGACCAGGTATACCGTGTGTTGTGACTTCCCTTTCCGAATTGAACATGGAAATAACTGCCGGCATTCTCAAGATTGGCATCTGCCAAATAACAGCGACGGTTCGCACTATTCCATCGAGATTTGTAAGATACAGTATGCCCCTTGGTTACAATATTCTGTCGCACATCAACAAAAAAATCAATTAAAAATAAAGCACCGGTAACGGCGGAATTTAAAATGAAATCTTCTTGCGCGACATCGATGTCAGTACGTCCCAAAGCAGCATTATCAAACCTATAGATATTTAATATTAGTAATGTCTCATTACATTTTTTTTGTGTTCTTACCCGTGACCAATATCGCAGTTGGCAGTCCGGCGCAAGCATGGTTTACACTTTATATTGCCACATGAGAAACCGCTTTTTCGATTCAATAAATATCCGGACCCGCGACGACAAAAAGCTTGTGTACCAACGAATGCACTATAATAAATAGTAGTAAAAATCTTTTGTGTAAAATAAAATAGGCTTTTGAATAACTTTTCTACGAGGTAAAATTTATCTAACTCACCGTTGGGCTCGAGCAACTGTTATGTCAAAGGGCTGGCCAGAAGCGAATAAAAAATGCATTGTTCGGCGTTTCATCATGTCATTAGTTTCCAAAAACCAATACTCAGCCTAAAAAGTATAAATAAGTTAACAGAAGTAGAAAACAAATAGAAACACGATTAAATAGTCGGTTTGGAAATTAAAATACTTACAGGGGTTAAACCGGGTAGATCGCCCAAATTGTCCACAAGACTTCCGGGAACAATCCCTTGGGAATACATTTGCAGCCGAATTTGGAAAGGAATAATATCAGAAAAGTACTGATAATCAGATCGATCCCCTTGTTCAAATGTTACGCCGGTTACTTGTTGAATTTCAGACTTGGCAACTCGTAGAAAGGGCGGTAAAATCTCATTGAACTACAAAAAAATAGTTTTTCTTTATCACCAAAAAAACGATGATTCGGAAATAAAAAATAAACAATAAAATTTATTACCCCTTTGCGAATAAACTCCACCAATTCGGCTCGACTTATATGCAAAGCTGCTTGCAAATGATCCAGAGATAAATCAGTCTTGTAGACGGATTTTTGAATCGGAGAAGGCTATATGCCGAATTATATAACATAAATAAAAACACTATAAACATTTTTAAATTGATTAAAAACGTATAGTTTTCTTACAAAAAAGTAAATTCTCAAAAAAAACAACAGTAAATTGTCAAAAATTTTCATAAAATATATAATGATATAATTGGCACCTAAATCTTGGCATCAAAATATTGGCCCAAGTAAAAATCAGCCACCATTAAAAATGAGTTGGTCGCGGCGGTTGCCTGAGTTAACTATAAAAATAATGAAAATTTTATCGCAGCACGCTTAAGATTTATTGTTAGGACCCTCGTAGCGCAGGCGCATTCACATTCGGCTGTGGATCATAAGATCCAAGGTTCGATCCCCCCCGAATGCCAAATATAAAAAGTGGAACGCCCAATGCCAGATTCAAGAAAACGGTTATACGCCTGCGCTGCGATTGTCCTTTTGTACTTTTAAATTTTTTAAATTTTTCATGCTTACGTGCGTCACAGCCTCCCAATCTTGAAAACTCAAAAATTTCAAGTTCGCCAACTTTAAAAGGTCAAGAGCATCGGTGCACATAACGGTGTACTGTTGGTACTCAGACACACTCTGCGCTGAACAAGATCGGCAAATTAAGGTTGTCATCAAGCCCAAATCTTGTACCATGCGAATTATTCCCTAGAAAAATTAATACCAGTTGTGTATTATGTGATTGATGAAGAAACCTAAGTCTGGCAAAGTATACAAACGAATAATAAAGGCCCTTAAATAAACAATACAAAAAAAAAGATTCAAAAACAACACACAACATAATATATAGAAACAAGGCCGATTGAAATCATACACTTTTATAAAAAGAAAACATGCCCAAAAACAATAATACACTTTAAACTCGCTACATTTACCTTCACATCGTGAGCATTAATTTTTTGCAACGAGTCGTAAAACAGCATAGACGCACAGTCGCTTACCAAAATTGAGGACCACAGAGGTTGAGCAGCTGATACAAACTTAACTGCGAGCATTCTTACCTCCAATAAGCTCAATTTTTTATTTGGGGCATAAAAGCCATCCTTGTACGGATTAAAAAGTTTTGCGGCATCTCTCAAACTTGAAAACACAACCATGCTCTAACAAGCGACGTTTAGTTATGGAACGCGTTCTTTTACAAAAATAATTACAAAATCTACTGATATTCTAGAAAAATTCGTTTATTGTTTTTACACAAAAATGGTATTTCAGTGAAAACAACAAATATTGAAGTGGCAGTTAATGAATAAATTTGTGAAGTCTCAAAGCTATTGATAAATCGAATATCGTCACGAATTATCGGAAAGATGACTGAGCCTGTTCAATCTCGATTAAAGGGTCGCCACCAGCAGTTGTGGGAGCTTCAAGCTTTTTTCTTAAAATAATAGGTTGGAAATAGATAAATATATAATATAATAAAAATTTTTAAAATTTTTTAAGCAGTTTATATAATATTTTCAGACTTACCCTAACAATTCCAATCGTTCTAATCGAGCCGTAAATGACTGATCTTGCCGAGTTAGTTGATATGAATTTTTCAAAACCGCATCGATAAGCCTAGAAAATATTTTTAGTATGAAGTTGTCAGTATAATAGTGGTATTATTGAAATTAAGGAGAATAGATAAATACTCACTTTAACTGTTTCGCCTCCAAGACGCTCACCATTGTATTTTCGGAAACATTTGACATAGACGCGGCAGTAATATGATGTGACAATTTTTCTTCTAATCGTCGCTGCTCGGCTGACAGATCTCCCTGTTGTTTATAAATTTCTGCAACTAGGAATCAAAAGTAAAATTCGGTAAAAAAATAAATGCATATTAAAATAAAAATGTGTTTTCGAAATAATACGTACCATTTTTCTCCATCTCGTTATTTGCAAATTCTAATTGTGACTCCAAAACCACCAATGAACTTTGCTGACTCTCCTGATAACTTTCTAATGCCTATTAAATTACTGTTACATACATAGTAAATTATCATTATAACAAAAGAAAAAACTAATAAATGTTTCTAACAAGTACCTTGCGCATATTATGCTGAATAGCATCCGCTCGTAGATCACACACATCCTCCATTTGTGACAAATTTTTCAATTGCTTCTCTAGCTTTCCAAAACTTTCCAAATTGCGAGCATGATAAGCATCGACTAGATGAAAAAAATAAAATAAAATAAATTGGGAAATAGTTAAAGGTGCGTTGAAGGTGCGTTAGCGATAATGTTACAGGAATAGTAACCACTTACCGGTGGTTTGAATGGATAAAAGCGTAGACTCTAATTTCTTGCGATGTTCGGAATAATTTTCTACGATCTCGGTCATTTTTGAACGCATATCTATAGAAAAATATTTAGATAGAAAGGCAACTTTTTTTATACATTTTCAGCAGACCATTTTCGGTAAAAAATAATATAATAAAAAAAACTTTTTTAATCGAAAATTTTTAGAAACAATGTATAGACTTAAGTAACATACCGTGCTGGTGCTGCGAAAACTGCTGGTCTAGCATTTGACACATGTCACGTAACTGCGATAACTCGTTTTGGCAAACCTTATGAGAAAGATTTTCCGACATTTTTTTGCAAAGAACAAACTGAAAATTAAAAATAAAAACTAAAGGCAATCGGATTTGGTGAAAAACTAGAAATTGCATAAAAATAGGGACAATTGTGTGATACAGATCTGGCTAAACTAATTCGTCATCAAACGGTGGTACATTCAATAAGTAGGTGTTCTTTCGTAAAACTTTATATGGCTATAACTTTACATATAAACAGTTTTTAGTTTTAGTATGAACCATTATAAAATAAAATAAGCTTATAATTATAACCGACTCCTAATAAGTATCGTATAAAACCATTCATGTGTATAAATGCCAAGGATAAATGCATCTGACTAAAATAAATGAATGTTATTAATCACTCAAAATGAGTAATGGTGCTTACTTGGTGTAAACAAGTTTGGTGTTCAATAATTTGCTGCATAATAATAAATTGCAATGATAAAAGGTGACATCATAACAATGCTGCAACTGGCGTAAAATTGGTAGTTTCTTAAAAGTGGTAAAAATACGCCATAAAAGATCAGGCAAAAAAGATAACTCGAAAGTTTGAATATCGTGAGACTGGAACAAAATTGCCCAAATGTGACCAGTAGGTATAAAAGTAGTCGATACGTTCATTGAACGTAGCTGTTGTGATAACTTGACATTGGCCAATAACAACCCCTCTAAATATACAAATGAGAAAAAAAGTACCTTAAAATTTCTACCACGCTGTATTTTCTTCAAAATCTGTTAAATCGTGTAACCAAAATGCGAATTCCGCTACTGATTGAGCTTATAAAAACAGATTTTAGAAGGCAAGCAATTAAAAAAATTAATTTACAAAAGTTATAAAAAAATGAAACCTAACCTTCACTGCTAACTTTTTCCAAATACTTTCGGCGTTGGCGGTTGTTAGGCAACTTATCTATGGTATGCTGTAAAACATGAGGTTTAGCGCGCATGTTGTTATACAAAATACGCACATTAATTAATCGATCATTTTGCTCCATCGCTATGATATATAGTCATTAAGATACAAAAACATAACTGGTATATAAATGGTATGACGTATTAGGGAAAATAGTACATACCCAGCGTTGGCGAGATTTTGGCGGTAGACAAACCTTCCATACTACAAATGGGAAACAAAAATTACTCTTTTACCACGCCTAGTTAGAATCAAGTATATGTTGATACAGCTGGTTGAGTCGTTTGACATGCAGTAAAGAATACACATAATATCTAATTTAGTGACCAGGCTTTCGGTAGTGTAAGCGGCATTTAACAACCGTAAATTGGAAAAAGGCCCAGAATAATTTTGAACGAAAAAAGGTAGCCGTCTTAACTCGTAGAACTCCATTAGATCCCAAGATTGGGATAGATATGATGTTAAGCAGTAATGATCGTTGTTGTCATAACCAGTAATTAATGTGGTCAAAATAAACCGCTCAGCCTGAATTCTCTGGTTTATATAAATATTTATCACGAATTGCACTCTCTGGAGTATAAGGTAGCTAGATTGTATGATATATATATGAAGGAAGGCAAGAATCCCTGTATAAAATACCATTTTATTATTATAAAAAATAGTGGCAAAATTTGGAAACAAATTTAATAACAGGAAAAGTACAAATTGTACTTTGACAGTTAGACGTTTTTCTGGGCTGTGATTGGTGGATCGCTATGGCGTGGGTTTCGACGACACGTGGGAGGTTGATGTGCAATTGATTGAAGGTAGAAGATTTAAAGAAGCAAAAGAAACCGCTGGAAGAAATTGCTGGGTGAAATTTCCCTTTTTAATGTTTATTATTATTTATATTTAATTTATTATTTAAGTAAGGTTAGATAGTTTGAGGTGAGAGTCGAACTATTTAACCACACCTAGTTAAATTAGAAGTATTTATTGTTTACCCCCTTCTTACGTAATACTTATTAACTAAAAATGAGTTGCTAACGGTAATTGTAAAAATTATACTTAATAATCGTCAGTTACTGCTAGTTGTTTTTAGGGTAAGATTATAGGCTATTGTACATATTAACTCTTAGTAGAATTGAACAATTAACATAGAGTTAACTGCCTTTCTTACCTTGTTTATTTCTTGTTATGCTGCCCTGTATTGGGACACAATAAATTTTATCAAAAAAAATTAATCAAGGTCAGAAAAATCTCTCGTGTTAAAATGTTTTGTGTTAAAAATAAATCAATTTGTGGCGTTGAAAACTTTAGGGATAACAAGACACGCTTATAAAATGTGGTGTTAAAATAATCCATTTGTTNAAATCAAGCCCATGGGTTCAACCGCCAGGTTACAAAAGGGATTAGATTAGGGTGGCGACAGTAAATGTGACGGTGGCGGTAAATCTCAATTTTACATGATTTCTAATCCTATTTTCGGGTAACCTTACGTACGCATACGTATAATAGTCAAAATTTACTCCAGCTTTAAACTTTCATTTTTATATCGTGTGTCAAAGCTCAAAAGTTACCTATTTTGAATTCTAGAAAAAAAGAATATATTCAAAAGGCTGCTTTTTAACCGTTTCCACCCTAGATAAGATTTCTCGTGGTGCCAAATGTCGAACGCTCATGTCATTGCTGGATTAATTTGCTTTTGGCCCATTGGTTGTTTTTCACTGTATTACGCAATGAAATCGAAAACTTCCGGTAACTCGAATGTTTTTGGGGTAAAATAACGTGTTTCGCGCTTTCTCAAATTTTGTGTTCTAATAGGCCCAAAGTTTGGGTCAAAACCCTAAAAAATCGAGAAACACGTTATTATACCTATTACTGTACTCAAAAAAAAAGTTTTCTTATTATATTTTTTTTTCAAACAAATTGATAGGGTTTTACAAAACTTTTTTTAGACTCGTTGAGTCGTAATTATCGTGAGTAGGGTAAAGATTTTTTTTTAGAAAAACCGGCGATTCAAAAGGTATACTCACAAAAAAGTTTCACCGTTGGCGTTGGCGCTATTATTTGCGGTACGATTTTAATTATCGCGGTAATTGCTTTTGCTCTTGCGCGCCCCCAAGATATAACTGTACCGGACGTAAGAAATGTAACGGTCGAAAGAAATGTAACAATCATAAGAAATGTAACGATCGAAACAATTGTACCGGCTGAGGGAATCGTAACGGCCGAGGAGTACTATGCCAAGCACGATGCGTTTTTTGCGGAATTCGACGAAAAATTCGGGTATAAACCCGCAATTATCAATCACGCGGATTACGACGACCTCTTTGGCATCGTTGAAGATGAAAACGAGTATTACAACGGTTATAATTACGATGATTTGTTTGAAATTTTCTTCTGATTGATTATTCTGGAAGACGCACAAAAAAA